>DVZL01004994.1:0-12425 GCA_018236625.1 Lasaia peninsularis
ACGGATTTTGATGTGGTTTCTTTTAATAGATGGAGTGATTCAAGAGAAAGGTTTTTATGTATATAATATGTATAGTACACCCGTGCGAAGCTGGGGCGGGCCGCTAGTCTATGATAATTTCAATTGTCTAGCTATTAGGGCTTAAGAAATACAGCCTGGTGACACACAGAAAGACTGTTACCGTTTTTCCCTTTAAGTACGGAACCCCAAAAACATGATAGGGGTTAATCAGACACATCTCATAGGCTTATAAATCCAATGATTAATATTAGTCCGTGGGTATGTTTTGTTAGGCGCAATTGTTAGGCCTTAAAACGCTAAGCCGCAAGTATACGGACAAATAAAGACAACTGATTACGTGATTAAATTTAAAAAAAACACTTGTGCAGTGCAAGTGTTTTATTTATTATTATATAATATATATTAGCTGACCAGTTTCGCTTTATTACAGCATCTTCAGGGCTATGTTATTAAATACTATTATATATTCTATATTATATATTATAATATTTAATAACATAGCCCTGAAGATGCTGTAATAAAGCGAAACCAGTCGGCTAATATATATTATATAAAAATAAATAAATTAGTGAAATAGTGCAAGTGATTTTTAAAATTTAATCACATAAAATGAAGTTTCACCAAGCGCCAAGGATAGATAATATACAATATACAACTGACTACACCGTAAGGTATTTTGTTTCAATACGTAACCCTAAAAATAAAGCAAAACTAACCTGTTGTTTCATTGATGTTGAAGAAGGGTGTGAATGGATTCCCCTCAGACACCAGCCCGTATCTGATCTGCCTCGGCGCCCCCTTGTCTCCATCTTCAGCTCTTACTTTAACGATCATGTCTCCAGGAACGACTTGGCGAGGTAAGTGGGTTATAGGCGGAGCTGACGTGAAAACTGGTGGCATGTCTTGGACATCCTGGACCACGACAACTACTTCTAACGCTGCTATGTTTCGTGTATCTTTCCCCAATTCTACGTAGGGGTCCTGGGGAACAATTTTATAGTATATAGTATACTGGCTGTGCCCCTAACTTCATCGGTTTAAATTTCTAAAACGTAATATAAGAAACAACTTACTATACCAGCTATCTGCCAGTGAATGTCTCATCAAAATCCAATCAGCTGTTTTAGAGATAAGCCGGAACAAAGAGAGTGACAAACATTGGAGAAAAATTAGGTGCGTATGCCATGTTTTTTATGGGATACGACAACAAAAAGCACATTATTATTTTTTCCTATGAATTTAATTAATAACAGTTATTATAATATTATCAACAGACACTTCAATTTTATTTATTTGTGGGGAAAATCTAAAAATGTTTGAAATAAAAAAAATGTATAAAAAAATATCTAAAATAAAAAACTTAATTTCAATTATTTTTCCAAACTTAAAGTAATGCTAGTTACCTTAATATAATTAATTATTCATCAGGTTAGAAAACAACATGTATAATATGTTAATATATATTTATTTTATAACATATATTATGTATGAGTTACTTAGTTTTCAACAACTAATTCATTAATTTCCAATATCTAATGTAAAAGGTTTGCTGTATTTATGTCGTAATGGGTTCTCTACGTTTCCATTAATCTTCATTACTAACAAAATCATTTCTTTGTGTTTGAGCACTTAGGAAATGAGCGTGATTTGCAATTTTAAATATTCCCTTTCATTTGAATTTTTTTAATTTTTTTACGAATTTTTCAAGAGAGCAATTGAATCCAGACTTGTCTGAAGAGTTATTGCGGGGAGTATCGATACTACACAAAATGTTGTAAAACTGAGGGATTATGAGTTTTATTAATAGTCGCTTGAAAGGAAGTTGATTAATTGTTTTAAAACTTAGAACTCTAAATGGGTATACTATTAAGCAAAAAATATATTTGAAATAGGACTGATACTCTGTAGTGTAATGGTACAGCTGTCTCCTTTTAGCCGCGTAGTACCCTCCCGGGTTCAATTCCCAGGCCTGGCAGCTCTTCTTCAATGTTCTTTAGATTATTCTGAGTAAGCATTAAATTCCCGGGATTGGAATGTGCCCGAGTGGCAATAGGCTTGCCATCTATTTCATCATGGGCCCTAGTACCTTGGCTAATTGTGGGTGTTTAGTATATCTACTGGACTTACGTGTCGTGAATATACTAACACACCTCTGTCTACCTTTTCGGAGATAATAGGCGTGAAGGTACCTTTTTTAGGACTTATATACTTAGTAGTTATTAGTCACTTATAATAGCAATAAAATAAATATTAATTATATTTTATAAAAAATTAATTTAAAAATACATTTCATATTAAAAAAAAAACTAATAATAACAAAACTTATTTGTGAAATAAATTGGGTATGCTTTTGGTCTTAATTTAAATGGTCGGTCGGTTTTACTTATTGTGCCACGTGAATGTTATGAAATTGTGTAAAATTTTCCTTATTTACAATTATCTATGTATTTATAATTTTATTATTATAAAAATTTACACATTAAACAATTAATTATATTAATTTCATTAAGTTTATTTTGTTACTTGATTGAATTAATTATATTGATATAAAACGAATATGTACGAACTTACCACTGCTAAAAGCGTGAGATGGTACATAGACTGAGCCTCGAAATCCAACGGACCAACCAAGAATATGGTTCCTTCTGTATTTTCTGTAGAAACTCGGCGTTGTCGGATCGCGAAGAGCGGAGAACCCTTTAAAATTAAAAATATCATTAAAAACCTAAACTTCAAGTCTACTTTATTGTACTAACAAATGATAAATATAAGACGGCAAGCCTAAATTAAACGAAAACACCCTTCGAATACGTATTTTAGTATGTATTCATTTATTTGCTACTCCTTTGTTTTTTTAATTATTATAACATAAATATAGATTTCAGTTATTTATTGTATTTTGCTAGATCCATTTATATCTTAAGTTTTTAAATTAATGAATTGTGTTATTGTTGACTATAATATATTTTGTAATTAACTTTAAAGTACCACCCATGTTTATTTGTCTTCACTACCCAGGCTAAACTGGGGGTAACTGCTTATTCGCATTAAGTTCGACTTTGTACATAATGTTGTGCACTAAAGAATTTAAATAAAAATACGTAAATGAAATAAATACCGTTTCTGTGTCTGTAATTTGGGATACAATGGTAACTTTCCTGTAGCTGACTCTCAGCAAAGGCATAGCTTATTGCTGTTAGAAAAACTGACAAAACTCAAAAAAATGAACCCATGATAACTAGTAAATTACTGAAAAGAATTATGTATAATTGAACGCAGTTACATTACAAAAAGCACCAGCTTCAAATAAAAAATATATCAAGTACGGTTCGCCCAATCGAAATTTGTCTTCACGTCACGTCACGTTCACGTTGTGTGAGTCGGAAAAAAAAGTGAGAGTCGGAACCTATTCTATTTTGAAGTAAAGTCTCTAGATATTCTGAAAAATGTTCTGAGTGACTACTCGTTTTTATACCGTGGAATATAGATAGCAACAACTACTAGTCAAGTCGGGTTGTTCATTTTGTTATAGCAGCCACAGGAATATCTATATAAATAGCACCATCTGCGAAAATTTCAACAGAACCCCAAAAATAAAGCCATACATACTTCGTGAAAATTCAAAATAATATAAAAAATACCTAATAAAAAATTTATGAAACACAACCTGGTGACAGACAGACAGGCGGACAACGGAGTACGGAACTTATATCTTTTTAACAAAACGTAGCAAATGTGTTACAAAATCGAGTAGCAATCAATGAAACAATTAAAAATAATATAATAGTATAAAGCTAGAAGATATATATTATATAAGTGAATAAAACAAAAGCTCTGGTATTTGCGGTTACTCATTAATTCAAATATGATGATAAATGAGTTTCGCGGTGACAGCGCGATGTCACCATGAAAGTGAGTCCTATTAGTGACGCGCATGGAACTTCGTTACGCTGTTGTGATCCATTTACTTGAGTGACAATGCAACGTAATGTCAGTGTCAGTGTGGAGATTTGTAAATAAAATTGGTTTGCATTGTCATTTTGTATTACAACTTTAATGGCGTATTTAAAGGATCTGAAGGTAAATCCCCGAGAATAGACCCATCTATCTTCCTACCAGGCAGCTTGTAAGAGGCGAGCATAGGTTAACAAATTCATTCCCATCACGAGTGCTGTGCAGCAACTCGCCTGAGTAAGGATCCACCGCCTTACCTATTCCTGTCGCCATGATGACATTACCGTGTCCGAGTCCGGAAGGTAGAAAAAGGTAGGGAGGGACGTACATTACCCTTGAATACTACCACGATGGGATTATAATTGCTTTGAAAAATTGTTATCTAAATTATGTTTACACGTATATTTAAAATAGTTAATGAATAAATGATCTTACCCAAAGTTCCAACTCCAGAGGCTTTGGTGACAAAGGATTCTTTCTCGCGATCACTATCTCAAGATCTGTTCCACGCTTTGCATCCTGGTAAAGTAATTAAAGAGCTTGTTAATTAGTTATATTAAATACAAAGAAATAAATACATGTTATAAAAATGTTATATGAGAAAACAGGCGAATATAGAAAGAGATACGCGCCACCTTTATCAATTGTATATCAACTCGTTGCTCTAGTGGTAACATAATCGGGACAGATATTACATTCCATATGTATGAGCGTAAAACTGAGGAATTTTGAGTTATACTAACGCAAAAATATTACTCAAGCTCCATGAGCACTTAACAACTTTATAGCTAACTTAAACTGCATAGAAATTACAACGCCATTAGGTGCAACGAATTTATATTCAATTTGCGGTCTGGTGAAATTTGATGGAGTAGGAGTTAATTTTGATATTTCATTTTGGCGAGAACGTGGCGCGTCATCATCATCAATCATGCACACACCGTCCACCAGCCGCGATACATATTTCATGCACACCTGTACCTGGACGTAATATCTTTTTCTTAGTTTTGTTATGTTGTGTTATTGTTAGATGCATACATATCTTCACGCCAGGTCCCTCGCAGGGTAGACAGAGAGTAATGAGTAACGAGAGTACTTGCCTGATATAAACTGAACCTGAACTCGCTTGCTACAAAGTGGTCTAGAGCATAGTGAAGATAAGATTGAGGTTTACGTTGCAGCAAGACTTTAGCCGATAAGCACAAAAAGATTTTAATGGCGAATTTATTGTAGCCAACGGATAGTTTTGAATAGTCTTTTGACTTATAATTTTAAAAATTATTTATAACCTCAGCCACTAATATGATGCCAGGTTGGTGAGGAAATATCGTGTCTCGTGGCGTAGTTGCGTTGGTGCTGGTGATGGAACAAGCGATGCGGGCACTACGTCCCCTGGTGTTACGAGCTGACAGTCTGAAGTCTACATAACGCCCAGGTTCCAGCCGCCGAAGCAGGATGACGTTCGCTTGGCAGACGGAGTTGTAGCGGGTGCAAGGCAGAGTCTCGATGCCGATGTCTAAGCGACCCATTTGACCTGGATGATAGAAAAACAATAGGATTAGATTTCGATACTCTCTATTATAACATAGTTGGATGACGATGACTCACAGTGATAAAACTACTGTTTTACTCAGGCTGTTTTGTATGCTACTTTTTATTTAACTCTTTCTCTTACATTTAACTTTTGTAGGTTTCAAAATGTGCTCTTGAGTTGACACTGTTGCCTAGGACACCTTTTAGCCTTTCTTACCGTTTATTTTGCTCTGATTCTCATATTTAATTCTACAGGAGCATGAGTTTGAGTAAATGCTTAGCTTTTTTAAGGATACTGATATAACTATGGATTCCGCTACATTCAGCATTGCAGCAGTAGCTTTAACTTACTTGAGTAAAATACTAAACCTGTGTGCATTGTTGAATGGGATATTCTTCTTCGTCTTATATTATTATTATTAGCTGCAATGCTTTTCTATGTCCGATATATCTGTGATACCTACCTAATCTAGGGGATTTATACAAGGGCCGCCAGTTTTATACGATACAACCTGTCATTTTTGATATATGTCATGATTGATTTCTGCAATAAGAAGGGAAATTAGGATCAATCTTTGATTAGGTCAAATTTGAATACACGAATTCAGATTTTCTCACAACGATTCCATTAAAAGAATAATACTTACTATAGAAAAACTTATTGATACATGACGGGGTTAAGCAGGATAGCAGTAGAAGTTCAGTACTTTCGAGTAAGAAGAACATTGGTTGGGTGTATACTGAAATCGATGCATATGGATGGGGTGCATATGGAAATACTTACCAATTAGTTCGAAGTGTAGCGGGTAGTCAAAGTCCGGGTCAGAGGCGCGCACACGATAGATGACAGAGCCGACTGCCGCGTCAGCCGGGACCAGCACCAGCCGCATCAGGGTGCTCGGGTCAAACACCGGGTCACCGCACACCGCCGCGAACAGGATGGGAAGCAACACCAGCATCGCTTTGACCGTCATCCTGATAAATAACAGCGTGTTTTAGAAAATATGAAAAAAGACAAGCCCACTTAATTTCCTTCGCCGGATCTTCTCAGTTAGCAACGCAATGTTTGTGGAGTAGCACTTGCGGATCAAATTCATAATATTGATATTTTTAATGAAAAACACATATACCTATAGTTTTTCACAAATTAATTAAGATCGCAAACCAAAATTTTGTGGGTGTGACAAATATAAATGTGTCAAAAAAGTAAAACAATCTGTGTTTAAAACAAAATGTGTTTCCTTTGACTATCTTTTCTGGGATATGGTCTAAACAAAATATTTTTAATAATTTAAGCGCATGTAACTGTAGATACGAAAGTCGGTTACCAAGAAACAAATCTGTTTACTGTAATCATTGTCTGTATTATAACAAATATGAATAAAACCCGGCCAGGTGTGGATCGGACTCGCGCACAAAAAATCGTATTTGTTGTATGGGAGCCCTTTGATTATTTTTTTTTTCGTAATGTTGCCGCAGTGGCAACATAAATACCTACATCATCTGTGGAAATTACAACTTTCTAGATATTACATTTCTTCTTCTAGATATAGCCTGAGGTGACGGACAGACGGATGGAGTCTTAGTAATATTTCCGATTTTACGCTGATCGAATTGGGTACGGAACCCTAAAAAGGTTGTATCTTTTCTTGAATTTACAAGCCTTTTTGAAAACAAACGATATATTATTCAAACTTATGGATTACTAAAAGAATGTCAAAACTAAACTCATAAAATAATGTCTTTGCCTTCTAACAAGCAAGCGGCACCACTTATCATAATCATATTAAGACTGTAACAATAAAATGAAAAATAAAAACCGGTCAACTGCGAGTCAGACTCGCGCACGAAGGATTCCGTACCGTATATATTGAATTGCTTCGAATAACGGCGAATAAAATTACGTTCAATCACATTTTTGTTATTTTTTTTGAAGTGAACATGTAACTAAGTTTTCCAAGAACCGCGACATAATTATGAATAACGACATCTATAAGTTGGGTCGGGTCGCTCGTTGTATGGGAACCTCATAAAACATTTATTCTATGTTTTAATATTTATTGTTACAGTGGCAACAGAAATACATAATCTGTGAAAATTTGAACCATCTAGCTATTATGGTTTATACATACAATCTGTTGACGGACAGAAAGATGGACAACGGAGGCTTAGTTACTAAGGTTTTGTTTTACTTGTTGCGTACGGAACCCTAAAAAATTACTCGGATAAGAACAAATCTCCAAGTATAAATAAGATTTACTCTAAAGCCCGCGGCATTAAGTGGGAGTTATATCTTCCTACGCAATATTGGGCCTTAATTTGAGTTAGATTTTATTATTGTGTATTTAAAATAGACCATCTTTATGGGCCGTAAAAATTGTATTACAACCTCAAAAGTGGAATAACATTTTTGCTTTCGTTTAACAAAGATGGAGGTTACAGATAATACCAATATACGAGACGTTTGAATGTAGACTTAAGTTCAACCCTTGTTATAAATAGCTTAAGGGTTTTGTGATTATTGTGAACATTTTTAGGGATTAAGTTTAATAAATTAAGATTTTCCTTTCCTCCCACGTTTTGGATAATTTAACAAAAAACCGACCAAGTGCGAATCGGATTCGTTCACAAAGTGTGCCGTACTATACCCATCTCTTATAAAAACAGCAAAAAATATCGCTTTTAAATAATTTAGTTGCATATATAATTAGGTAACTTGCGCGATTAATTTTTTGGGTATCATCGTCAATTTACTTGAATAGAATTGAATTATATTTCGATTGAAGTATACCGCGATCTAAATATATATATAAACTTCTAGAAACATACTTTTTTGTTCTGTGTGTTTTGTTGTTGAAAAAAGCTCATGTACTTTTTCGCACATTACTTATAATTGAAAATAATTGTTTTTGAAATAGCCGACCAGTTTCGCTTTTTACAACATTATCAGGGCTAAAACTTAAATGACCGTAGCCAGAAAATAGTTAAATGAAGTTATTAAAATAAATAATATGTGAAACAGTACATGTGTGTTAAAATATGATTGTTTGGATTTTAGTTAAAAATCACTACATAGCGTAAAATAAAGTCGCTTCTCGCTGCCTGTTCAGAGGGTCTATGCTTAAAACTTTAAAATTAATTGCAACGGATTTTAATGCAGTTTTTTGGATAAATAGAGTGATTCAAGAGAAGTTGTCCTATTTTTATATTACTAGCTGTGCCCGGAATTTCGTTCGCGTTTGAATTTAACTAAATTAAAGAAGCCTAGGCTACTCCTTATTATATCAAATATCTGCCAGTGAAAGTCACGTCAAAATTGGTCCAGCCGTTTCAGAGACTAGCTGGAATAGAAAAAAATACAGACAGACAAGCAAACATTCTAAAAAATATAATTTTGGTATATATACGTTGTAACCATACATATGCATTCAGCAAAAAGCGTTTATTTTAATATTACGTACAGACACTCCAATTATATTTATTTGTATAGATGAAAAATATAAAGAAGCCGAAGCCGGGGCGGGTCGCTAGTGATCTTATGCAAGTAACTTATTTGGGGAGATTTTAAGTAACTCGAGCGAGCTAGCGTGGGTTGCGTTTTACACAGCAGCCATTAAATAAAATTCGTCAGTCAATTGGTTTGTTTGAACATAGAAACCTTATATTCGTAAAGGTTAATGATTAATTTATAATTAAATTCATTAATTAAACAATGATTCCAAATTGTTTTGGTGGGATAACCTTAAGTGCTAATTTAATTTAACACGCACAAAGGTGCCCTTAAACAAAGTGAAAGGTTATTGTGGAATTAATATTTTTACGTGGAACTTTTAGCCGTGACTTTGTCCACAATTCCGTCCTAATTTTTTATTTTTTACTATAAAATGAAACAAAGTATAAGTGGGCACTTTTGTCTAGCTCTTCGGAGATATGCGATTTTTTTTTAATTTTTACAATTCTTTCTTGAATCTTAGCCTAATCCCGTATTATACATGATGATATCGGGGTCGGTTACTTGATCTAGGGGATTTGACTAAGACACCAGTTTTTACACAAAGCGACTACCATCTGCCTCCGCAACCCAGAAGGGCCTACTTAGGCCCAAACTTAGATTAGGTCAAATTCAATAAATCCGGATTTCCTCAGGATGTTTTACTTCACCGTAAGAGCACTCAGAAAATGTTACATAAGATAGAAAAACTCATTAGTACATGGGCAGCTTGACCTACCCGAATAAAAGTCGAAAGCACGTACCACTAGGCCTCCGAAGATCCCTTAGGTCCCGAGGGACCTAATATCGTGGTCTAATCGTGGGTGCCTAAGTGTGCAATTCTGTCTAGCTCTTCGGTGATACGAGCGTGACATTTTTTATCGTTACAGTAAACATACATTACTCTTAATGTCAGTTCGTTCGATCCAGCTTTGAAAATGTAATTGAGAAAGAAAACACCCTGTATATTTAAAAAGTAGTTAAAATCAATTGCGAGTTGCCCACATCGCCAAGAACACCGCAGCCGAGTTGCGAAAGCGAAAATTGTGTTATGAAATCACTTTTGTGCACCAGGAAGCCACCACTTTATAGCTCTGTAGGTAATAACTTGGCTGAATTCAATTTTACCTAGGAATTCACTATACAACCCTATTACTGCTTAATGGACCTACATGTTATATGTTTATTTATTATATACAGACATATTTTCATACCAGATCCCTTGTGGGGTAGACAGAATAAGAAAAACAAAAAACCAAGTGCAAAAAAAAGCAAAAATATCACGTTTGTTATATGGGAGCACCCTTTGTATACTCATCCAGTTTTTAGTATTTGTTGTTATAGGTTCTAGAAATACAATTTGATAACAGATCGTCACACAGACAGACAGACGTACAGTGGAGCCTTAGTAATAGCGATCCGTTTTTACAAAACCCTAAAAAATATTTTTAGGCCTTTATCCGAAAAGTCACCCACGATTAGCCGAGGATATTAGGTCGCACAATCAAAGAGGTGGCCAGCCCATGACCATATTGGGTACAAATTATTCTCAGTGTTCTGTATGTTCTTCATATAAATTATAAACTGTTTTATATTCGAATATTTTTTGTCAAATATTTATTTTTATTTCAGTGTTAAAGTTTTTCCACCGTATTATAATCTATACAAATGAATAAAATTGGAGTGTCTGTATATAATATTAAAATAATCGCTTTTTAATAAATGTATATTACCCATGTATGTTTACAAGGTAATATTCCAAAACAACATTTTTTAGAATTTTTGTCTCTCTGTCTGTCTAATCTCTGAAACGACTGGACCGATGTTGATGGGACTTTCACTGGCAGACAGCTGATGTAATAAGGAATAGCTTAGGCTTCTTTTATTTTAGAAATGTATAAAATAAATAAAAACCCGGACGCAGCTAATTTGCTAATATAAGTATGGTGTAATATGGGCTAGCATGATCCAAAGCCCTTAAGGAAATTAAAGTAGACGGGCACAACTACCGCGGTGAATATTATCCGGGGCAGAGGTTGTGAAACTTCGTCACGACTATGACTTCCCTGACACCTACCGCATCAGTTTAATGTGGTTTTAACATATAAACGTGCGGGCTCATTGAGCCGAGGCTACATCAAATGAGAGCTGACGGGAAGTTTCGCAAACAGAAGCACAAGCTTATACTTTATAATTATTATTGATTATAGCTTTTGCGCGCGACCTAGACGCGCTCGTTTTTTAGGGTGTCTGGTCTAAGATCCGAAAATAACCTTCACCGATCTGTTTAATGATAAAAAATTGTTCAATAGGTAATATAGTTTTTTAAAGATGATAAAAAGCATGGGTAGCCTGATAAAATCTTGGCCAGGCTATAATTAATTAAAAATTGAAACAAAATTTGTTTTTAATTTCACCGTATAAAATTAGCATAGATTATTCTGTATTACATCAGCTATCTGCCAGTGACAGTCCCGTCAAAATCGGTCTAGCTGTTTCAGAGATGAGCGGGTACAAACAGACAGACAGACAAAAATTCTAAAAACATTATTTTGGTATATGTACCTTGTAAACACACATAATGTGCACTTCGTTAAAAAGAGGTTTTTTTAATATTATTACAGACACTCCAACTTTATTTGTATAGATTTGTAAAATGACTTGCAGGTTATTGGTGTGGCGTGGAATGTTTCTCAATTTTTATATCTAGACCAATATATAGTATAAAGAGGTAATGATTGTGATTTTATTTGTTTGTCAGGCTAATCTGCTAATTCAACCGCTTTGTTGGCCGACGGGCTAGTGTACACGCTTAACCCCATTGGGTTCGATTCAAACATTTGTTGTGATGAACATAGATGTTTGTATTTACAAGTGTGGGTGCTTATTAAATTTATTCTTGAATATATTTAAGTATTTTTATGTATTAGTATCATTGCTTACTTTGGGGTTAGATCAATTTGTGCAATTTGCTTATGTCTCCGAAAAACAATGACATATATATTATATCAAGTCAGCGGAAACTGAGCTAGATGCTTTAATAATAAATAATTATTAAAGCATCTACAGAAGAACAGAAGAACCCCACAAACAAAACCTCACCGAGGTATTCCACAATAGGCATGTGAGAAAAGGCAGGCAGATTATACTTATCTAAGATAACAAACGTGATCTATGCCGAAGGCGCTGAGCATTATAATATCCAGATGGTAAATCCGCGCGAGCTGGCTGCCTTATCTACTTCCCTACAGTTGTGTAAGTAACCGACAAACAAGTTCACTGGCACGAGCTGGAACTCGCAAAGCCTTGTTGGAAATTTTCAATTACTTTGTTATATTCTGGCTATTTATTTGAGCCATGGAACGAAATTTAATTGACAGAAAATTTGGTAAGTTTTTAAATGATCTGGCCATGTAGAACGAGCTCC
>DVZL01004995.1:0-12425 GCA_018236625.1 Lasaia peninsularis
GATCTTGTTTTGACATCTTCTTGGCTCTCTTCTATGGTATTTTTCAAGTTCTCCAGTTTTATATTGTTTTGTTCTATGATTTTAGTGTGTTCCTCCAGTGTCTTTCTTAATTTTTCAATGTAATTTTTTGTTTCTTCTACTCTTTGTCTCTCGTTTTCTTTTCTTCGGCGTTGTCCTTTATAGTTTTTAATTTTTGAATAGGATGCGATTTTTGTTGTCCCAAGGTCTCTTCCACGATGTTTAACATTTTTAATAAAGACTGTAATATTTCATTTTTGATTTGTTTTTGTGTTTCTAGATAAATTTATATGTTTAGCTGCGTTTTCATAACATTTTTTGCTTCATTTAAAAGATTTGTGTGGTTTATTTTATTTAATGTGTTTGTTTTGGGTGTGATTTGTGTTTTTGGTCTGTTGTCTGTCTGTCTGTCCGTCCGTCTGTCTGTCTGTTTGTCTATGTTTTCTGAATTTAATGTATTTTTTTTTATTTTATTTACTGTTTGAATATTTGGGGTGTTAGCCATGCTTGTTGTAAAAATTTTATTGTCTGTTTTATTGGTTGAGACCTGTGGTAATATTATATCTTTATTGGTGGATCTACTAGCCTCCCATTCATCAATACTCTTCCTCACCTTTTTAGCTTCTTGAGAAGCTCTTCTTTTAACTGGGATCCTAAGACTCATTTTTTAAAAATGTTTAAACAGATTCAAACTGAGTTTGTCAAATCAGTCAAAAGATGCGGCTCAATGAGACGTACCCAACGGTATAATCAAATCTAAGATGTGCCTAGTGTGTGTTATTTACAAGCTGAAAAGTTATTTACAAAAAACTTCTAAAAATGTCGTCTAAATATACTAATTTTATTAAAAATGCTAATTATTTCTATTTTAGAGGCGCCGGATACTAAAACTATTGAACCTAATAACAAAGGACGTCAAACTAAACAAAAAACGATGAAACGCAACAAGGTGGGTAGGTACCACTTTTAAGAACCTTTGTGTGTAAGAAATACACGTTGCCTATAGACACCAAAGGTGGAAATGGTGCGTTGCCAACCTGAGGCTGAGATGATAAGCCTCTTGCATTAGAAAGTTTACCGGCTACCCTACCCTCCAAACCAGAACACGACTGTGGCGAGCAATGACGCTATTGTGGCAGGAATAGGTAAGACGGTGGTACCAATCCGGGCGAGTCGTTGCCAAACTCTACTATTATACTATATATTTTTTATTTCTTTTATTTTCATTAGTCTCCGAAACTGGCGCAGAGAGAATTGAATGTGGAGGAAGCTAGGCAAATATGCAGGGATTGTTATACTTTGCACTTGATATACTATCTGCCTACTACGCAATGAACCTGGCGTGAAGATACGTACGCACAAAACTTTTTTATATCATTGTTTACCTAATCAACTCTAAAGTTATGTGTAGGTATTTAATTTTTTAATTTTTTTTAATATTTTGTTTCCTGTTGTTTTTTTGCTTTTAAACGCAGGTTACATATTGCCTAAATTCAAGGTAGAATTTATATTAAATTGTAAAATTGGTATAATGTATGTCGTAGTAGCAGTACTAGAGATAAATAAAAAAATGTTTCTGTTAATATTATAAATATGAAAGTTTATGAGTATGTGTGTATGTTGATTACTCTTTTACGAAAAAAAACTACTAAAATGAAACTTTACAGTTATATAGCTACTACATGAGAATAACACAAAGGGTACTTTTTTAAAAAGAGGATATATATTAGAGCTAGTGACTATAAAACAAAAAGGTAACATTACGAACAATTCGTTGACGTTTATTTGTCGGTCAATTTTTTTTTGTAATTTAAAGAACCCGCTGCTTAACAGCAACCTCTCGATCTTGGCACAAAACTTTTTTACCGCCGTTGCGTTTCGCGATCCGACCTGTGTCTAACCATCGCTGCTGTCAATCACGTGGTTCCCACCCCCATCGAATATTTGCTGGCTTTATAACAATCCCTTATCAGATTCTTTTAAGTATAAATAAATACGTAAAAATTCCCCAAAGACATTGCCTCCCTACCAGGCAGCTCGTTAGAGGCGAGCATAGGTTAACTTCCAACATGTCCACTGGTGGTAGAGTGCTGTGCAGCAACTCGCCCGGGTAGAGATACATCACCTAGCTTTTCCTGCTGCCATTATGACATTGTCGTGTTGTTGTGTGATGTTAAGCAAGCCAGTAAACTTGTACATAAAGTCTAACAGCCCGACCCCAGGACAGCGACGCACCTACAACTTCTATGGTGTCTATGGGCCGCGGTTCTCTCCTAACATCAGAAGATCCATGCGCTAGTTCGCTGTCTTATCACATAAAAAAATCCAACATTACCAAATTATATGCTTATTATATGGATATTAGTTTCTATATCTTATTTCTTATTATGGTCGACACGATTTATAAGAATAACTTGTACTTTTCCACAATTTGTTATAATATTGTTTTACGCACCTATAACATCTCTAGTGTGTATAGGCCTCGGTTCTGTCTCGGTGGCCATAAAAAAATATTTACGAATTATGCAGATAATTAGTAAAGGGAAGAGATTATTGCAGAAAATCGTAGTTTTAGTAGGTACCTCTTTGAAAAGGTTTTGATATTAAATAAAAAGTATCATCGGATTTACATATGACATAGCCACAACCTCATAAATATGGTCACAGCCATATCTCCAAAAAGATAAGTTAAGGATGTATCCTTAACTTGCTTAACTTGGATGCTTAAGTATGTATACTTATGCACCCATGATAAGCCGACGATATTAAGTCCCATGATGTGACAGACGGCAAGTTCACTGCCAAATCAAGCACAAATCCAATCGATTATGTTTTTCAGGCAAACAAAGAAACTCACAGTAGAAGTTGTCCTATTTGGGAATCGAATCTAAGACTTAGTAAGTGATATTAGTACGTTTTAAATTAGGTATATCTATCTAAGTCCACTTGAGTAAACCGAAGACATTAATAATAATACTACAATAACTACAAAAAAATTGTATGAAATTGTTAGAAATAAAAATACTTAACTGTAAATAGCATCTATAAAATCTATAGAGTATATGGTGTGTATCTACGGTTATATTTCTACCAGGAGAACAAAGTGCTTATTCGATATCTTAATCCATTAAAAAACATATAAATAAGTTAAATGAGCTACTAAAAGGCAAAACTGACTTAACGAAGAAAAAGTGTAGAAATAAACAACATAGAAAAGTCACACAATTAGAATGTTGTATTCCCAAAACTACTATGTGGAGGGTACACCCCTAACAACGACCTGTCAGTAAGATTAAACATCTATCTCATTCTCATAGGGCCGGCTATCTCACTATTATTTTCAGAATTAAAGGCTTATCCAGTGTAAAGAGTTAGCAATACTTTATATCCAGGACAGGTCTTTGTTAAGAGAGTAATCTCAAAATAATACATTTAGCTTCATGGTTATATCTAACCAATTTTTGGTTTTTCGCCGCTTAGCCAGTTTTGTCTTTCAACCGTCGATATACAATCAGTATAAGTAGCCTCTAGATGTTTCTTATGAAAAACGAAAAAGTGTACTAACGTCTCCGCAATTTTAATATTAAAATCTTCAATAATATCTAATGGATGGCTCCGGATTGAGTCGAAAGTGCGCGTATTGAGTGCACCCTTCACAATTCATTTTTTTAATACCGTCCTTTGTATTCCGGGCTTTTGTCTCATTTGAGTATTTGATGTCTCCCTATTCTCTGTAGTGTCATAATTATGTAATTTTTGAGGGACGAAATTGATATTTGAAATGTTTTCTGTTAATGGCTTTGAAGATGTTTCGTCAATATCAATTGACGACTTTTAGAACTTAAAGATTCTATACTTATAGTAGAGTATAGAATGAAATATTTATTAAGTTCTATAAAAAATAATAAAACTGACTAATAGAAAGTTAATAATGAGTAAAGGGTTAATAGTTTCCGTGGTTGGCACGTGGTGAAATTTCATAAAAATTATTTATTTAATAATAGGTCAAGTGTGAGTCAGATTCGGAACGAAAGCAACCGTACCGTAACCGTAAAAAATATAATAAAAGGCGTTTTCAATACTTAAGTAACATATATAATAAGTATTTAGCTAGAGCGATTAACACTACACGAAAAAACTGAATTACAAAAATGTAATCCAATTGTATCGCGATCTATATTATATGCATAGCGATATCTATTGACTGTTGTGTATCGTTATATAAAACACGTTTGATGTATGTAAATAATCATTTTATTCTGTTTTAAGAGCAACAGATATACATAAACCGTGAAAATTTTATCTGTCTAGCTATCACGGTTCATGAGATGGTGACAGAGAGATAGACCGGCAAATAGATAGGCAGAGTCTTAGTAATATTTAAATTTAGCCTTCAAAATAGTTTACCAGTACCAGTAAGTCACAAATAATAAAAAAATTCAATGTAAAGTATACTTATAACTTTTTATAAATCATAATAATGAACACTTTTCTAACAATAACTCAAATACGAGCTTAATGACATTTTAGACGTATCTTAAATTTAATTACGTGTTATAGATATATTCAAAGATAGCAGTGAAAGATAATATTTTCTGGAATGTTATTATAGCAGATGAAATAAATACTTATTTAAAGCGAGACCACTTATTTTATCTGTTCATCTAAAAAAATCGAACCCAAACCTATTTGTCGAGTAACATCTGATATAGTACACTAGCCAATAGGCGTTCCAAGTTTTATTAAAAACTTTATGAAGAAAACATGAAAAATCCCCTAAATGTCAATCATAAATAGATATTAAGAGGGTATCCTTATTTTTTTATTACGGCAAATTATGCCTAACCAACTGTCATGGCTATTTACAACAGACATAAACGTGGCTTCTGGGAAACTATTATTTGAAAATAAACGATCTCTTTATTGGAAATATAAGCTCGGTTCCAATATGAGAGTCGTAAACAAATTATACGCTAAACCAGTACTTTGTACGTCAGCCCTCGAAGGCGGCTATAAAAATATACGCCGGAACATCCCTACACGCCAAAAATGCCCGACCGTAATAAAGAAACGCGATAAACCGAGCAAAAAATGGCGGCCATGAATTCATTGGTATGACATTTGGGGTTTCGCCGAATGGTCACGGTTATAGCTCAGAAAATTTTCCTCCAGACATATTTCCATCTTATAGTTTTATAGCATCGGCCCCTATCTTTTATTGGCAAGCTGGAATCTCGTCAATCTTATTAGATCCGGGCCTGACCGATACAAAGGCTTACACCATTCGACATTTTCACCCAAATGCTAAAAGCACCCGGTTTATTGAATTTGTGATGTCGATTTTCTTTGCTTTTGGTTTACACGATACTGTCTGTGGTTTTTCGGGTTCCGAAAGTTTAAAATCGAACCCTATTACCGAGACTTTACTAATCACGTCTGTCGGCAGACTGTATTTCATGAATTAATAGCTAGAAAGTTGAGATTTTTACAGGTAATGTATTTTTATAGCCGCTATAATTAATAATACATTAACGCAAAATAAAATTAATATCTACTAAAATGGGCCCCGTTTTTTTGCCGTTTTTACAGATTTCAACATTTCGAGTTAGTAATTTAATACAAATTTACATTGAATTATAAAATACAAAGTTTTTTCGAAGAAAATAAACTTTGTAATCCCACAGTCTAAAAGCTAACATAGTTGTATATTTTTAAACAAAAAATAAAAAAAATATCGTTACGCCCATATCTCGGAGATGGTAGACAGAGGTAACCAGACAATATTAGGTCCCCTGATGTCACAGGTGGCAAGTCCGTCGCTTCATCGTAAGAGCACTCAGAAAATGTACTAAAGTTAGAAAATATCATTGGTACTAACGATTTTTATATACAGTTTGTAAAAGAAGTGAAATAAACCTGGGCATTCGAGTGCATTAAAATCAGGATAACTTCCTTGATTTCGGTCTCAATACAAGTTGAGAGGGTACCGTTGCTAGAAAACCAAAACACACGATGGAGACGACTTTTTTTTATTATCTATTATTATTATTTAATATTAATTATTACAGACGTACTTTTAAGCATTTTTATATTCTTTTCTATTGTTTGAAATATTTTATAAATTTTACGTGTTTTGGTTACTTGCAATAAATATTTCTATTTCTATTAATAGCTATGTAACATGTTCAAGTGTATTGTTGACTAGATATGTAAAGTTAGCTCATTTTTAATTACTGTCGTTGAAAGTGTTCGTAAGACGTTTTATCTTATATCGTCACGCTTATATCCTTGAAGAGGTAGGTGGAGGTACAGACTTTCCACTACTAGTTCAATCTCAAGCAATAGTGTTGTAACCTACCCGGTCGAACGCAGGACCACGTCCGCCACGTAGGACATCAACTACGCTCGGCCATAGGGGTGTTCAGTTATAATGATAATCTAGTTGATTTAGCTTTTAAATACTATTGACAGTCTTCAAAAGACATAAATAAAATTACCTGTACATGCTCAGCAAACTAAAGCTGCTGGACTTCAAGAGGATTAAATCAAATTCAGGTGGGCATTTAAAGCCAATGGCAAAGATTTACACGGCTGAAGCCATTAGACCGCGTTTACATGGAAGACCGTATAATTCGTGTGCTATCTTCAATCTTGTGCCTACCGCATGCAGTCAGTAACAAACAACTATTGCGTACGGCGTGCATTAGGTAGGCGAAAGCGTTGCACTCGTGACATCTAAATTTCGGCCAGCCACACGGATGGTAGGCATTGAGTTAGCGAGTATAAAAAAATGGATATCGGATATTTCATTATCTTTATCGTAGACACACAAATACACACATAATTTTATTCATGTGTTAGTATTTAATTAATAATCTCCTTTACATAGCCTCTGTGTAGAATAAACCATCTGCTTTCCTACCAGGTAGCTCTAAAGAGGCGAGCATAGGTTAAATGGGTCACTACGAACATGACCACTGGTGATAGAGTGCTGTATAGCACCTCGTCCGGGTGAGGATCCACCGCCCTACTATTCTTGTCGCCGTAATAACATGTGATGCGGTTTGGAGGGTAAGGTAGACTTGTACATCAGACCTAACACCTAGCCACGGGACAGAGACGTACTTACAACATCTATACTGTCCATAGGCCACGGTTATCTCTCACTATCAGGAGATCCGTGTTCTTGTTCACCGTCTAATCCCTACAAACAATCTGGAGGTGGCACTAGTAGTTACTGCGGTTGCTATCGTGCTGCATTTTCTTGCAAACTTATATTGCTTTAAATAAATTTTTATTTTTATTCTTATATCTTGATGGTAAGAGACATTATCATCGGCAAATGTAAGCGCCTGGACAAATTACGCAAATTGATCTTACATAAGCAAATTAACTACTGGTTAAGAGAAATAATTATACAGATACTAGAATACATTTAATAAGCACCCAGACCCGGAAATACAGACGTCATGTTCATCACACAAATGCTTACTCCGTCGGGAAACGAGGTGGTTAAATAAAAGGGTCCATAGATATCCTGGACTACGTTATGGTTGAAATTTTCATGTTTAGGATATCTCGCAAATTGTAATTGGTTCAAAGACAAAATTATAGAAACCAGTATAATTTGTTCAAGCAAGATGCTACATAGCACTACCATGATTTTAAGAACTTTTTTTTTGCCATGAAGTAAGATAGTAAATATAAATTTATGTAGCTCATTATATTCTATAACATCTATGCATTTCCTTACTCTCTTTTATCATAGATTTTCTAATCATTATAGACGTACAATATTTGAAAGCCAATGTATATTTTTTTCTTTTTTGTATTGTTTTATTCCGTTTTTGTGTTTTCATCTTTAGGAGAACGTGCGTATAATAAAGTTTCATCATAGCATATATACATGCATACATATCTTCACGCCAGGTCCTCTGCGGGGTAGGAAGAGATTATCGATTGCCAAACGTCACGTACCCTACACACCTACCTAACTTCTTCCACATTCATCATACCTACTTCATGCATAAACGCTGGTTGCGGAGACTCTTGATACCACCGTCGGATAATACACGAGCTATTTGGTCGTGGAATGCCGTGAAACCATCATAAAATTAGCGCCTTTATTTAAAAATAATACAGTAGATTTTTCATAAACAAAAATAACTTTAAGTTTTAGACTAAGTTGTACTGGTTTGTGTTTTTGTCATATCCATAATTCGTAGCTCTCACCGCGCGTGTCCAGAGGGCTCCGTGACCGCGGTTTGCGAAGCGACAAAACGTATCGGTCGGTTGTCGCCCCTCCACTACTAAGTGCGGCTGTTTGTTTAGCTTCACAATTATTGTTAGTATTTATTATAGTATTATCGAATCCTGGAAAGTTATTCCTATTTATGATATAATATTAAAATGGAACTTCATTATTGTTAGAATCTGTACTATTAACATTATAATGTAGTGTGTTATGTATAATTTTTTGTGACATTTTTCTGAATCAGAAATATATTTTGATTAATTTTCAATAAGGAGAAAATTATCTATTTTTTTATTCATTCTATGGGAGGCTATCTCCTTCATTTATCTGGCTACACAAACTTTCCTGCTACTAATTATTACCCAAGAAGAAATATTTAACGAAGTTTTCATCTGTCTCAAGACAAAACCTTACGACTAATAGAAAGAGACTAATTCCGAAATATATGTATATGTTGTAGGTACTCAGAGAAGTTCGGAGTGCACTTCCCATAGAGGCACATAAGCATTTTTTACGCTTTGAGACAGGATGTGCTATGAAAGTAAATAAAAAAAGCTACATTTCTATAAAAGAAAAATTTTTTGTAACTGAGTAAGTACTCCGCCGCATACCCAGTGTCAAAATCTTGTGCACGCCGCTGATAGTACTCTCACTTTACAATCCACAAAACACCAGCTCTTGGACCCGTCTGATATTTTGATCAATGTTTATCAATTTCACACTAAGCCTGATGTCTTTGTGATTTGAATTGTCCGAAATCTGAATCAAGTTCGCTATATCACCGATAACAATGCGGCGTCAAAGCGACACAGGGACAACTGGATTGTCGCAATCACAACCCTCGCAATTAGTTCCATGTTCACCATTTCCAATATGAAATACAGCCGTCCGGATCGGCTAAGACATATAGATTAGTGTGGACACACGGCTAGTAAAAATGCAATGATTAAATTAGTATATCCCACATTGAAATTAGAGCTCGACTTTTAGAATATTAAATAAGCTTGAATTATTCCAAAGAATGCGATGAAAGAAATGTTAGGTCCTGAGGAAAGAATAAAATATGAATTGTGAAACTTGGCATTTGATCTCTGCCTATTTCGCAAGAAACTTGGCGTGAATATATATGTAATTGTTCCAAAGATCCTTTCTTATTCTTGCTCTCTAGCTGTTATGCTTGAAAATTTAACCTCTTTAATTATCTTTGCTTCATTAATCCTGTGTAATATACTATAATAAAGAAAAACCACGACCTTTTGGATGCAGAACGTGAATTAAACTCCTATATTCTGACATACCCGTTGTACCAATATCTACCATTTTTTTTTCTCAATATTAATTTCGTTTTTATCAACATCTTAAGCTATTGATATCTTAATCCTAACATATTAATTAATTTATTAAAAAATCTTTTACGCCTATATCCCCAAAAGATAGTCAGAGGTATGTTCACCAACGATTAACCGATGATTTAGATCCCATGATGTGACAGGTGGCAAGTCCGTCAAGTCCCATATCGTGCATTTTTTTTGGGTTTCTTCACGATGGCCTTTCATTATAAGAAATTTAAAATTGTCTTTTCGCTGTTTTCGATCGCAATACTTTTTTTAATTTATGATGTTTGTTTTTAATGTCAAAATGTTTTTAATGGCTTGTTTCAAGTGTAAAATTCCTTACCTTACAAAAGAAACAAATTTTTGAGTTTTAGTTTAAAATAAGGAAAATTATTGTTTGCTACAGAATGAAAATATTGTCAATCATTTTAAGCTGGATTTATTTCATTTACTTCTGAATAATCCATGAATTCATCAGTATAGACATTGATTGTTGGTCTGCTTTGGTTAATAATATTTATATAACCTACGTGGAAACCTATGAATTTTACATAATAGACTATTTCTAGTCCGTGTGTATCAACAATAGTAACCGACTAACATATGCCAAATCCATGGTTCAACCATTTTGCATTCGACTGCCGACTCCCTTTTGGATGACGTCAATATGCATCCATATTCACAACCGAAACATCTTCAATAAATTCTTCAAAAGATTTGAATTATCAACCATATTACATTCTGTGAAAGTTCAAATTTGTTCGGTGGATTCTTTATTAGTACGCATAACGTCACAGGTTCTCTGTCATATCTGATGTATAGTTTCGCCTTCATTGAATCCGTGATAAATTGATACGTATAGGGGAAGATTATTGAATAACAAGTGCGGTTGGTTGATCACACGTCATTTGTAGGCTTTGTCGCGACTACGTGTGTGACAGGTCTAATGCTGAATCCGAAATTGGAATTTGTAATTGCGCCCCCGCGTTTTGTAATACAATCATATTAATCATTCGTGATTTCATTAGCTTCTTTGGAAACGCCGTTGTGCTATGTGTAAATATTAAATACATGTGTATTAATTATGTTTTTTACATTAACATTATTTTAAAATTCACTAGTGGTGTGGATCCACCGCTTTACCTGTTCCTGCAGATATAATGATACTATCGGGTTCAAGTCCGGAGGGTAGGATAGTCGACAGACTTGTACATACGGTATAACAGCTCGACCACAGACAGTGACGCCACCTGACCTACACCATTTATGGTGTAAATAGGCCATGTAAACGAAGTACAGCTAGCTTCATCCATGATAGTTTTAGGGACAACATTTTACAAATATGACGGGATCGTGACATTTGCACTCGATACTCTCTGCTTACCTCAAAAAGGACCTGGCTTGAAGATGTGTACGTAACATTTCACAAAAAATATTTTTCAGCTAAGTCAATTTCATCCAGTTGTAATAACTCTTATAACGGATCACTATGAATAAAAACGTCATAAAGGTTAGTTCCCTCACGCCAGTCTGATTCGCTGCTCGTCAGCACTGATTGATTTATTTCCACTGTTGTCCGTCGTACGTCCGTGAGCTTTGTGCCGACGCGACGCCATTTCCCGGCGTTGTCGCGTCTAATTGCGACAATAATTCATGTCTAATAATAATCTTGCTATTATCGGATTGTATGAGCAGGTGAGGATGTGCATTGTTCTGTTTGTTTTCGGTGTTTTGTTTGTTGGGTTGTATCGTGAAGCGTTTTGTTGTGTTTCGGGTAAATGGTAATCTTTCGCTGGTGTTATCAAATTTTTTTATTTTTCTACTTTCGTCTAGAATGTTCTTTACTTTCTTTATCCGTTATTTTTTTCTTCTTACAAATTAAATGCAATGAAAGTGCATATAAATCAACTTCAACTTTATCTAGCTCAAGAAACCAAAAAAAACGAAAGTACATTACCTATCAAGAAAAAAAGTTGAAATTGCAAATAAATTTCTGGAAAATTTAGAAAAAAACCTTATTTTTTAAAGATAGTTCAAAATCGCAAATAAAACAAAAAAATGTTGTAGACAAATAAAAAAAATACTCGGTTTTGGGCCTAAATTTACGGCGTATTTTTGTACCATATAGGAGAAAAAAAGACGGATTTTCTGATATGAAGGTACACTATAAGACTGGTAAAACCAAAGAACATGACGGTACCAGGTGGGCATTGGGGTTTCAAACCCTTATGTAGGCTTACCGGATGTCCTACCATCGAAACTGTAGGCTTATGTGAGAACTGAGTTTAAGTCAGCAAGACTAGAAAAAGTGGAGGGGAAATATGATTTTTCATTGAGCCGTTCTCTCCCTCACCAACTGGGTCACTACCAATATGACCACTGGTATTCACCGCCTTACTTATTCCTGCCGCCATAATGACATTGACTTGTTCCGGTCCAGAGGGTAGACTTGCACATACGGTCTCACAGTCCGACCACAGGGCAGCGGTACACGTACAAAATCTATGGTGACTATAAGCCACGGTTGTCTCTTACCATCTGGAGACCCGTATGCCTGTTCGTTGTCTTGTATTTAAAAAAAAATATATGTGCATTTAGTAAAAGTGGTTATTTTAATTAATATTACATACAGACACTCCAATTTTATTTATTTGTGTAGATGTATAGAATGTAGATATTGTCTTCGTCAACGTTTTAAGCACATCAACAAACTTTGTCTATTCTTATAGTGATAAGACAGCAAATAAGTACACGGCTCTCCTAGTAAAAGACAACCGTGGTCTATAAACAGGATCGATATTTCACAAGTCTACTGGCTA
>DVZL01004996.1:0-12424 GCA_018236625.1 Lasaia peninsularis
ATCTTGTTTGTTTTGTTTTATTAACCGTAAGTATTTAATATATATGTGACGGAACAATTATTTCGTGTATGCAGTATTAAGATGGCGTATCTTGTATATAAAATTATTGCCTAAACTACACAGAATATAAGAATCCAAGTCTGGAAAGAAATACCATTGAAGTCTTTTTGTTGAAATGAATTCTAAACCCATTTACAAATAAAGGGGGGTTCTCAATTCGAATGTTTGTTGTTTATTAGTGTAATTAGATAGTTAATTAATAATCAGCAATTATTGTCAATTAATAAATATTTAAATTAAATTTGTTATATCATAGTTTTCCAAGGACTTAAAAATATAAGGTTCCATTTTTAAGTTAACAACATTTTGTTTATGTTCATATTTCGAAAATTATCCAAATAGAATCAAAGTCCATTTGGAATGAATGGAACAATCGCATATGAAACATAAAACGAAGAACACGAAAGAAAAATTTATGGCAATATTTGGAGAGTTAGAGTTTGACATTCAAACTCAAATCTAAAATGATGCTAAGGCCAGTAGATATCCGAAACGGGCGGTAAAATTCAATTTACCATAACATCGGATGTGAACGATAAACTCAAATAGCGTTATTTTATGAGATGGGAATCCCTATAACAGTACAAAGATATCCAATTAGTCGAAGCGTATCATTTGCATAGGTGTCACTGGCAATCGAGTTAAGTGTAGCTCTGACAATTCCATGTGCATAATTAAATAATTTACCCGCCCTTCTGCCGTAGGTAGGTGACCCGAAACTTTGTATTCTTTACACTCAAACAAATGGCCTTTTCGTGTTCTGTTTTAATTAATAGACATATTGTATTATATCTGCAATATGCCAAGATGTCAACCGTTTCTCATGTTCTCATCAAACCGAAATCATATACTTTATCATCCCCCTTTTAAGTAAAATTTTAATTATAAATTGTTATATATAAATACGATCTTATTATATGTATTATAAAGTTGCGAATTATGTAGACGCTCACTAGAATTAGTTAAAACTCTTAAACTATAGAACAAAAATCTTAGAGGTAATATTTCTGAATATGAGCGACATCCGTGTTTGTTTTGAATATATTTATTGTAACAACTACTAGGTACTTCTAGTAAAGTTCATGTTTTGTCTGTAGTGGCCAAGATTTTCTCTTGCCTTTTGGAGAGTGTATAATATGTTCACTGTCGTATCGCATAAAGACCATTTATTTTATGTACGAGTACTAAGTTGCGTGCAAAAGTTTTAATCATAATTACGAAGTCGTGTCACTAAACGATTTTTGTCAGGCGCTAAATTAATTTTTATAAAGTTTTAATTGTCTCCTTATTATTTGTTATTTCTATTACTTTTCGTCATTTACTGTTGTTTTAAATACATACAATCAAATGATATCTGGTTCTGCTCTGTAATCCAGGTGATTGACAAGGGCACCAGATTTTACACAGAAATAATGCAACCAACTGCTGCCAACTCTACAACCCAGGAGAGAAAATGTATAGAAGTTAATAAAACTCATTGGTAAGTGGCGGATTCAAACTTGAACTACCAGAATAAAAGTTTGAGCCCCAACCACTAGTCCACTGAGACTCTAAATACATGCAAACCAATTCATATGAGGTACCTTCACGCCTGATAAGGGGTAGGCAGAGGTGTGCTAGTATATCCACCAATCGTAAGTCCAGTAGATATATTAGAAAACACCCACGATTAGCCAAGGTGCTAGGGCCCTGATGTGATAGGTGGCAAGCCTATCGCTATTTCGGGCAATTTAATGCTTACTCAAAAAAATCTGAAAAAACATTTAAGAAAAGTTGCCCGACCTGGAAATTAAACACGGGACCCTGCGCGGCTAACGGTTTCAACAGGCGACACCCGCACCGTTACACCACAGAGGCGATATTCATATGAATTATGCTATATTAAAGGAAAATAATCAGAATCATATAAAATATTATACTATAATGATTATTAATTTTGTTACTCACCGTGAAATATTTCTCCAAAATGTTGCAATTGTAAAAATATATCTGATATCAAATAGCGTTACATTTCGTAGTTTTCTCCAAATTGAATATTAATATATGGCGCGCTGGGGTAACAAAAATAATCAACGTGAACCTGATAGAATATTTAACGAAAAAACTTATATGAAAACAGACAGTAAATCATACATCTGAATACATTCATTCATTTTGTTCAGATAACAAATACGCGAAGGGGAAACTCGAATCGGAATCTAAAAATTACGGCAGTTTAAAAGTAGGCCCCATTTACATGAAACTACTATTCTGGAAATGATATACTTACTCCAGGCGCCCCATTTGTTTGTTTTGAAAAATATCGGAGGAAATTGGTGAGACCAATTGAAATAAGTATGTTTTGATCGATATTATCAAGCGGTTTCAAAATGGTTTTTAGGGTTCCCTACTCAAGAGGTGAAAACGGGAACCTACTGTTATGACTCCGCTGTTCGTCTGGCTGTCACCAGGCTCTATCTATTTAACCGTAATAACTAGGAAGTCGAAATTTTACCAGATGTTTTTCTGTTAAAGCCATAACAACAAATAAAAATAAATATTCAAGGAAAGTGATTTTTTTCACTTCTATGAACAACGGTTAAAAATATTTCGTACGTGAGTCCGATTCGCATTTAACCGGTTTTTATACGTATTTGAAACACATTTATGTTCTGACTAGTTGCCCGGCCCGACTTCGCACGGTTTGTTCGTAGTTAACATAATGACAGCAGCGCCACATACTGGGTCCAATTGTATTTATAAATCATATAGGAAACCATCGAAATATTCGTATAAATTTTAACGCAATTGGCTTAGCCATTTAGAAGGTATGTGTAATAGATAATTACAAGATGTGAAATAGATAAGGAAAGACAATTCTTACTACCCATTGTCACATTACTCGTTTTCCCGTAGGAATGCAGCATTTTCCTTCGGTAAAAATTAGCCTATGTTCATCCGTGATATTAATGGTAAAAGAATTTTTTAAATCAGACCAATAGTTTTGGAGCCTATTCAACACAAACAAACAATCAAATTTTTCCTCTTTATAATATTAGTACCTACAGATGAAAAAATGCACTGTTTGAGTTAGGCAAAGTTCAAATTTGTATAATAAAGTAGTGATACAGGCTATATATTTGTGATAGCCGCTTCTCGGATGTTCGCCTGTCATCTTAGACTGTCGAAGTTTCCAGTAGTTTTGTGCAGTCGCATAATCTAGCTCGAGATTGTTCTAAAGACAACAATGACCGACATGATAAAGAGAAGACTCAGTAATAATATCGTCGTGATTTTCTTCATATTTTAAGGGGTATGGA
The DNA here is from genome assembly GCA_018236625.1 of Lasaia peninsularis. Classification (NCBI taxonomy): domain Eukaryota; kingdom Metazoa; phylum Arthropoda; class Insecta; order Lepidoptera; family Riodinidae; genus Lasaia; species Lasaia peninsularis. The sequence continues at coordinate 3,360 of DVZL01004996.1, forward strand.
ACCCAAAAAGGTAAAAATTTAACGCAATAACTAAGACTCCACTGTTAGTCCGTCACCAGGCTGTATCTTATAAACTGTTAGAGTTAGAAAGTTAAAATTTTCACAGATGATATAGTACAGTTGCCGTAAAACAACAAATACTAAAAAGATGATATAAGAAATATTTTAAGGGTGTTCCCATATAAAAAGCATTTTTTTGCGTTTTTACAAGTGATTGAACTTCAACGGTTTTTTTTATTTATAAGCGTAAGGAACCTCCTGAAATAAGTGATTTTTACTGTAAAGTTTGTTAAGAACATGATATTATGACTATTAAAACATATTTATTTTATATCTTACTTGATTTTAATATTTTAGCCCAATCCTGGTAAATATTTTGTAACTATATATTGCTATGTAACATTTGTTCAAATTGTCACAAAAATCCAAGGAATTATTTTTTAATCTTGTCCTAGGTTAGATTTCCGAGTTGGGCAAGCTGTTCTATTAGTTTTTTCAATTAAGTTGAAAAACATAACGTTGCGATTGGATTTGTGTCCGATATGGCGACAAACTTGCCATCTGTCACATCATGGTACTTAAGATCGTCACCTCTGCTTACCCTTTTGGGGGAATGGGCGTGACGATATTTTTTATTTATAATTGAGACAATGTCGATGACAGTGATTAAGTGTTACAAAAACATTTCCATGTGAGATATCTATTAAGCATCGACAACCACTCTGATCACGCTACCATAAACACGAACCGCAACATCATTTGAAGCCTTTCAGGTATTGTTAGGGAACACTAGATCGTTATCTCTCGGCGTATATAACGTATTCTCCAATATGTTTCCAAGTATTTTAATTTGACTGCAGAACAATCATGGACTATGTACGTTTTGTTTTGTTTTGTTTATTCGTAACTATTTGTGACGGCGAGGAAGACGAAGTAAGTGTTTTTTCAGCCGACTTTTAAAAAGTTCAAAATAAATGTCCTCGAACACATTTGACAAACTGATTTAATCCCAAAGTATGCAAAATATGTGCTTGTTTTGTGGGTGTTAGGCGACGATACTACTGCATAGAAATACTTAAATACATATGAGAATAAATTTCATAAACCCCCAGATCCGAAAATACTTAATACCCATCAACTTTGGTACGCCTGTTTTTCCTTTAAATAAATTCTTTATTAAATAACTTTTTTACGAAATTAGTTTCAACACGCTCATGTTTTTTTGTTCCTGTGTGATGAATTTAAAAATATTCCTATTAGTAACCTTTTAAGCAACTTCAAATCTTTGTCTGTATAAAGAAGAAAAATAAGATTTACAATTCTATTCAAATATTTTTAACTCTACACAAACGCTAGTTAAAAATTAAATTAAATTAATTAATTTAGTCAAAGATCGTACCTAATTAATAAATTATTAAAGTAATTCACATAGAGCTAACAATTATTAGAAATCTCCATCAAAATTAAAATATCATGAAGAAAAGTCGCTAGTTTTAATGTATATGAGTTTTAATGTAACAGAGCTCCTACCATCTGACCTCTGTGACTCAGAAGACAAACCAAGACTATCGGATTGAAAGTCTAAATCGCTAACCACTTGACTACGGAGGCTCTTTACTTTAAATATATTAATTTCATTTCATAGACGTTGTAGGTGCGCCGTTCCTCTTTGGTCTGGGTGTTACACCTTATGTGCAAGTATACTGGTTACCCTAACCTCTGGACCGGAACACGACAATGTCATTATGACGGTAGGAATAGGTGAGGTGGTGGATCCCTACCCGGACGAGTTGCTGAATGGTACTCTACCACCAAGGGTTATGTTGGTAGTGACCTAGTTAACCTATGCTCGCTTTTTATGAGCTGCCTGTTAGGGGGGCGGTTGATCTATTCTATACAGACGACCCGGGCCAACACCGAGAAAAATATATAATATTATTATTCTTAAAACCTCTCTATATATGCACAATATCAATAACTGTTTTAAACATTTATTTTAATTTTAATGATCACCTTTGTGATCGAGCGTAGCCGTACGCCTTTGACGCACGAGGTCCCGGATTTGATTCCCGGGTAGAGCAGATTGTCTTTTTTTTAGTAAATCTGAAAACTAATGAGATATTCTGAGACCTGATGTTGGCTAATAGTTGGTGCATAAGTATGTAATCTTTGCCTTCCCTTCGGGTTTGTGTGATGGTATTAATTAATTATTATTTTAAGGTTTGTTGTGCGCCACGTTTTGTCGATAGTATGAGAGAATGTCCAGATATGGATAGTCATATGTTCAATGGGGACGTACTTCTGATGGGCATCGAGAGTGACCCACATGGAACTGGAGGTCTTTGCCTTTCTGGTACATTAGAGATTTTGATGGATATCGTCGAAGGTTATGAAGTAAGTTTTGAATAGAGTATGCGATTAAATTTTAAACAGCTGTTGCAGTTACTGGCGACGGACTTGCCAAATGTCACATCATGGGATCTAATCGTGGCATAGGTATCTATATCTGCCTACATTTTCGGAAGTATGGGTATATTGTAAATATGCAGTTAGGTCCTATGATACGACAGGTGACAAATCCTGCGTCATATCGGGCATAAATCCCGGCTTTGTTCACGATGTATTCCTTCACCTTAAGAGCACTCAAATAATGTATTTCACCCAATGATTTTATATACAAGATGCGCCATCTTCATACTGTATACACGAAATATTTGTTCCGTCACGTAGGTATATATTAACATACATGATAAGTGCGACATAAAATTTGGAAATCACAAGAGTAAAAAAGACAGCTATACGTGGATTGGTCCTACTTAGGACCAATTCACGGCACGCGTTTTGAGCGCTGATGACGTATCTACCTCTTGTTTGTATATAAAATCATTGATTTAACCTAGAAAAACTCATTGGTACATATACAATTGGGGGATTGAACCTGAACTACCGAAAGGAATCTCCATAGTGTATCTCAATAGGCCACTGAAGTTCAAAGACAATTTTTAACCTTGCTTTTAATGTGTATACAGATTGAGCTAAAAGTGTACAGATTACTGGATTTGGGTAAAGAATATGTGTACGGCGCTATTACGTCCTTGTGTGAAAGCCTAAAGAGCGAGAGCGCCCCCTGGTCGGAGTTCGCTAAGACCTTGAACTTGACTTCTTGCCCGATTAAAAAGGTATGATTCGAATTAATAAAAAAATATATATCTCCTCGATCACATCCCTGAGGCGGTAGGCAAAGGTGTACCAACGACACGCTGACGGTGTCAGGTCCTATGACGTATTCAAATTATTATATGGCATTATTGGATATTAAAGAAAAACATTTCTTTGGAATTATGTTCTGGTGTTATTTCTCAAAATAGTATTGTATAGATACATAAATGTTCCTGTATAACCAAGCTTTACTCTGTGTTTATTTTTTGAATTATATTGAGGTACTTATAAACTGTGCAAATTACTTACTGATGAAATATGAATAATCAGTAACCAGGCAAACGCTGTTTTTTTTCAATAATTAGTAAAAATATCTCAGCAACCAAACTCTAGTAAGCTTATCTCTAACTGTAGATAGGTTATTGAAAACAGCCATAAAACGACATATTCTGAAAATAAAATCTGTTTCTTCTGAAAATAATCATCGCCGGATTCCGAGATCATTGAGATATACACAAGAATTGCGCGTTTAAAGTTATTAGATAACTGTAGTAGGTAGTTACGATCATTTTAGGAGTTTTAGCGTGAATCGCGGCCGGGATATAAACAGACGGACAAAAAGAAAAAAACCAAAATAAAAATAAAAATGTGTTCTATTGCTTATGTTTAATCGCTAATGTATTCCAATGTATAGAATACAAATTTCTACAGTTTTCTTATATTTCTAGATTACAAGACTTTTAAGTTCTTAGATAAAATCACAAACCAAGATTCAATTCATAATGTCAATTCTCGCCTTTGGCATCGATAATACCGATATTTGGGAGATAAGCCGACTTAACAAGAGGAGTAACATCCCGGTCTCCCAATGTATCATTAATATATTTGATCACTAGCGGCGTATATTTACAATACCTGCCTACTTCCCTCCACATTAATTATCTACTCTCGGCAGTCTCGAAAAATACACGAGCAATTAATTTTTTGCCAAGTATATAAGAATCATGACATTTGGCGCTCGATACTCTCTGCTCCCCCGAAGGTAGCTGGCGTGAAGATGTATCAACAATTGGGGAAACTATAATATATTATCTAGCCTTATATAAAATATAAAACATTCTACTATTATTTTTACAGGGAATTTATCCGATTTCGAAAGATGTTAAGATAAATCTTGATTTTGCGAAGGATGCCATGGACCATAACTTCTGTGGTGAGTACGACGTGGTGCTGGCAGTACTGGACGGTGTGGTGGAGATCTCGTGCCACGTGGTGTCCTTGGAAATTTTTGAAAAAGGAAATCTGTAAATATAGTATTGAACCTTTCTCTAATTGTGTTATTTATTTTATTACAATAATAAATATTGATTTAAATATTTAAACCCAAAGGGTAAGCACGGAACCCTAATCTGTCCTTCTGTCTGTCACAAAGCTATATCTTACAAACCGTGATAGTAAGCACAGTTGATTATTTCACTATATACGCACCGGGCCGTTAGTATAAAATAATAAGCTCCCATATAGCAAATTATTTTGTTTGAACTAACTTTTTAGTAATGGTACAAAGCCTTTTGGTCGTTTTTATTCTATGGGTCAAGACACTGAACAGGCAGGTTCTTGTTGGTAGGAGACAACAAGAGAGAAGTGTGCATTTATGGCTTATCTCGTTAAAATTAACTAATTGATTGATAAACTACTTTAAACGAACTAATTTTCACAAAAAAGAAAAAAAAATACAAGCGAGCAAAGCCGCAGTCATTAACCCATATTCAATAAATAAAAGAAAATGTTAGAGGATACAGATAATCAAGAGGTTTAATATTATAGAATCTTACATCTCCTTAGTACATTATCAATAATAGGTAGGATCAGAGATTGCACAACAACTATCTTCGTCTGCAGAGGTTCAGTTACGCTAACGATTTAAATAACATAAAGAGCCTGTAACGGAATGACTTACCTCCATAATTTGCTTAGACCAGTTCAAATCAAATCCGAATTTGACTCCGTGATTTGTGAAATTTCTAAAACATGTTTTACGGCGGTAAATCGCTGAGAGGCGCTGCTATGTTGTACGTAATTATTTTATGGATACTTTAAGTGCTGTGCCCTTTAAAAAGTATAAAACAATATATGAAGTTCATAGGGTCAAACAATTGTTGGAGTCGGGGGTTTTTTAAATTATTTTACGTTATTTCAATTACCGTTTTTTATGTTTTTAATCGTCGTCGGTTTTTCAAAATTTATGATTTTGCTTTTTGTATCATTGTATTACTTTGAAAAAAGCCTAAATTAGTTTAGCTAAAAGATAACACGACACTCATTGACTGTTAGGCGGTACGAATTTCGCCGGGTCTGCTAGTTATCTATACAAACGGTAAAAAATCACGTTTATTGTATGGGATATGTTATTGTATTTTTAGTATTTTTTATTACAGCTGCAACAAAAATACATCATTTGTGAAAGTTCCAACTCTCCAGCTATTCCGGTTCATGTGATACATACAGTCTGGTGAAAGATGGACGAACAACGCAGTCATATTAATAGGCTCCCGTTTTTACCCTTTAGGTATGGAACCCTAAAAACATAAGCAATTTGGCTACAAAGTATAATTTCTAGACATTAACAATTTGTACAAGAATGCCCTACTATAACTATAAATCGATATACTTTATTGCGATATGATTTAAAGCTGAAACAGATTTATTTAACTAATATAAAAGGTTTTTACATATGCGGATTTGTCGTGCGATTGTCACGCAAGGTAATATTGTGTACTTATTAAAAAATCAATTTAGTTTAAATTCTTCGGTCAAAGAGCCAAAGAGCCTCGGGGGCCTAGCGGTACGCACTCTTAACTTCCATTTTGGGAGTCCAGATTCGAACCCCACCATGTGACAATGAGTTTTTTTAACTTAATTACATTTTCTGAGTGCTCTTACGGTGAATGGGACCTAATATAGTAGACTAACATAAATATTACATTAACAATATACAACTAAAATTATGTATTTATTATGTGACAAAATACAATTTAGTTATTGACATCCCTAATTTAAGAATATTCTTAGTAAATAATTGATAAAAAGTGTATAAGGTAAGCCTTTACATCATTTTAATTAGAAAAATAAGAAATAAAATAAATTTTATTTAAATTGCGAGAATAGAATATAATTAAAAAATCTCGTGTGTCCAAAAACTAACAATATATGTTTTGGGGGCAGCAAAAGCCGAAGGAACACTATTCACATATCCACAAAAGCAACTATTGTAAATACTGTTTTTTTGCATTTCAGTAAAAATAATAAAAAAATACTTGTCTAGATTACACCAAACATATTTGATTTTGGTAAAAGAGATTTGTATGAAATATGATTGTTGCTAAGAAACGTTCCCAGCACAACCACATACAGTTTAATGTGAAAGCACTTTAAGAGAGTCAGAAAAACATACGTGAAAATATTATAACAGTCCCAGGGTCACTATCAGCACTATGCAAATGAAAATCAGTTTCACCCGACGACTTCAAATTGTTAAATTATTCAAATATCACATTTAAATATCGCAAAGATTTATGTTGAGATTATTTTGAAAATGCCAAGTACTTATGTTCAATTAAGAGTTTAATTAACAGTTCTCTTTAGAAATATTTTCAGGAATAATTTGAATGTCTTATAACTGCAACATGCTGTCGTAAGAACAACTTCACTGGACTATTCTAGCTAAGATTTTTTCATCTAATCTTGATATAAATATATCGGCGTGGCTCTAAAACGGATGGACTTTTTTTGACCGACTTTAAAAAATGTACCAATTTGAATGTATGTTTTTTACGTTTTTTCAACCATTACTTCATCAATTAAATATGTTTTTCGATGATTCTCAGTTTTACAGTTGAGGTAATTTTTATGGGATAAGACAGCACACGTGTCTGATGGTAAGAGACAACCGCGGCCTATAGACACCATAGATGTTGTAGGTGCGCCGCTGCACTGTGTTCGGGCTATTAAAACTTATGTGCAAGTCTATCACCTACCCTACATTCCGGACTGGAACACCACAATGTCATTATGACGGCAGGAATAGGAAAGGAAGTGGATCCCTACCCGAGCGAGTTGCTGCACAGCACTCTACCATCAGTGGTCATGTTGGTAGTTACCCAGTTAACCTATGCTCGCCTTTTATGAGCTGCCTCATAGGAAGGCAGATGGTCTATTTTACACGGAGGATCCGGATCAACACGCCTCTCTATCACCTCTGTGGTCGAGTGGAGTTGGTGTGTGACATTGACGCACGAGGTCCCGCGTAGGGCAACTTGTTCTTAAAAGTTTTTTCAGTCTATCTGGAAAACGTAAAGTTACTTAAGATTGGATTTGTCGACTTAGCACCTATCACATCATGGGAACTAATATCGGCGTAATAGCGACACATAATATCCTCTAACTACCCTTTCAGGGATATGGGCGTGACAATATTTTTTATTCAAGATACAGACAAATAATGAACCACAAAAATCCTTAAGCCGTCACGAATCTTAAAGGACATCTCTGACATGAGTCTCATTAAAACACCATCAACACTAGATAAGGAGCTTTTGTTAGCGAGTATTCTATTTATTTCTACCAACAATGGGATGCCTACAAAAGTGTTGTTCCCGCAATGTGAACAATTTGGAGTTAGTCATTGCGAGGGCCGCAAAAACAATGCCGGTGACGTCTACCGAGTCTTCAACATAAAGGAAGTGCTTCAATTTACGAAGAAGGGTTATTTGAGCCGAGAAAATTATTTCAGCTTTGCTTACTCTGCAGGCCTTTGTTCATTTCATTTCATTCTCGATCCATATGTGCGCTGTCGGTAATTTTGGCGAGGTTTAATATTGTATGATGAGAAAATGTGGATTGTATACATCTATAGCAGTGAATAGAAAATATTTTATTTCACATAGACCTTACATGTGTTTCTTGTACCGTCACGCCTGTTATGTGTGGGCCGAGGTGTGCTAGTATATCCACGACTCTAAAGTCCAGTAGATATATTAGAACACCCACGATTAGCCAAGGTCTCTTGTGATAGGTGGCAAGACTATCGCCACTTCGGGCACATTCCGATCCCGGGCAATGAAATGCTTACTCAGAATAATCTGGAAAACATTTAAGAAATCTGTTTCTTGTGACTCTTCTGTATATGTAAATTTAAAATTTACCACCGAATCGGCCACTCATTAAGAAGATCCGGCAAAAGAAGCTCAGCTTATTTTCTAAATATATTTTATATTATATGACAATAAAAGAGATTGAAAGAGTAGCAATTAAAAAATGTTATCATATAATTACATATTATTCTGTAATACTATAGTAACCTTTTTCATATTATAATCTAGATTTAATACATTTTTTACATTTATAGGTAGATGTTTGTTATTGTAAAAACGTATACTTGTACGTTAGTTTATAAAGAAATTACTTATTCTATGGAGACGACTCATATGCACAGCAAGTGTCTTCAATGCATTTTAAGGATACTGGGAATTAAAAATATAATAATATGTCTATATCGGAGATTTAACAGGAGGTGCAATGATTATGGATCCACGATTAGCCGACGATATTATGTTCCATAATGTGACATATTAGACACTAATTCAATTGCAGTGAAAGTTATGATTTTTTTTCAGATAAAACTAATAGAACAAGTTACCTTTCACGGAATCGAACCCAAGTTACTTGATAATTCACACAAATTGATCTAACCCCAAAGTACCTAAGCCAATTTAATGATAATACATAGAAATACTTGAATATAATATACGAATCGAACTCGAGCCTCGCGGTCAGTAGTCGGTGGGGCTAGGCGTAGCATATACGCCATATATAGCTACTCGGCCAATGAGGCGGTCCAAATTTTG
>DVZL01004997.1:0-12423 GCA_018236625.1 Lasaia peninsularis
CTGGACTTATGAGTCGTGGATATACTAGCACACCTCTGCCTACCTCTTCGGGGATAATAGGCGTGAAGGTATTTTTTAATTATATAAATGAAAAAAATAACAGGCTAAGTGCGAGTCGGACTCACGCTCGAAAGGTTCCATATCATTATCTATAAAAACGGCAAAAAGAACACGTTTGTTGTAGGTATGGGATGTTGTATTATTTTATTGTTTTAGTATTTTTTGTTATAGCCGCAACATAAATACATAATCTGTGAAAATTACATCTGGCTAGCTGTCACAGTTCACGAGATACAGCCTCATGACAGAAAGACAGACAGACGAGTCTTAGTTTCCGGAATCCTAAACAGCGTTAGCTATCGCGGCTTTTTTTAAATAAATCAGCAACAGATGACACAGCTCATAAAGGTGTTATTATATTATCCAGATTCGCACGGGATTAAATTAAGCCTGCAGGATAAAAAATAGCCTTTGTCCTTCTGTCTCTACCGAGTCGATAATGATATATCCGCATGTCATATTCATCACGATACGTTCCGACATAATTGTGGCGTGTTTGGACAATGATACAACATTTCGTATTTGTAACATTATTGGTATTTTTAAAGGTTCTACATTACTGTCGCGAAGTGAAGAATGATCAGAATAATTATAATTTAAATTTCACCAAAGGTCTTGAACTGTGTCGAAATGCCTAATTTCATTAAAATCATTAAAAATATTTAGCTAAGAAAACGTGACATAGACGTTTGCATTTATATTATCACAGCAAGGATTAAGGTTAGAATATAATTGAGATATTAGGTACTATTTTAATCAATAAAGAATAACACGCTCGTGATACTAATGGTATTGCAAAATCGACCTTAATGTCAAGCAACTTAAAACATCTTATTTTTTTAAACAAGTACAAGTTAAATCAAACATAACTTGTATTTCTATCGGCAAAAAATATATTGCTTTATTTAAATAACTAGCGATGCGAGGGAAATCCTAAACGATATACTAACTGTGGAAGTGTATTCTGGCGAAAATACTACACAGTACAATCATAAAACCACCCAAATCGAATACAAAACGCTACATAAACAAATATTAATAATAAACCGCGTATGGCTGCTATCATTATCACTAAATTGTCGAAACGTGACAGCTTATTGGTATCGATATTTTTAAACAAAAATACTTACCTTCCGTCAATAAAACTCCAAACACAAATCACTAAAATAATGTAACGGATATTAATTAAAGAACTTGTTGGTTTTAATTATATTTTTACAAGCCCGCGTTTTTTCGCGCGCTTATAAATTCGACAAACGTCCAACGTGCAAGACGTTCTCGCGGACTGTAAATAAGATCTGTGGAAATCCGTTGTCTATGTCAGGTGACCCAATGCACATGCGCGGTTAGCCAATGTCGTGACAGAAAAATCCTGTTTATACTATACGGTTTCTTAAATAGGATTAATTAGGCAAAGCGGATAATAGCTATTTATAAAATCTTTTTGCTGATATTTAAATGGATACGTGACTAGACTAGTTTTGTCCTCAGTTTCTCTCGTGTAATTTTACATCTTTTGTGAATTTTAGTATTCAATACATCTTTAGAGATTGGTAAAACTGTACTTATAATAAATTTTAATAAGACAAAAAAAATATTTTAAAAACATAATAATATAATCTTATACAAAAAAAAACAATCTTATATCACATGTACGACTAACAATTAATAAATCTATTAAGCAGTTAAACGTAAACAAACTTACGTCCCTCGAGAATTTAACATTTCGTCGAGTTTCAGAAACTATTGTTGTACCACAAAAACAGTTTCAGGGATTTATTATTTTAGTTTTAAACTTCAAGTAAGAAATCACATTTTTTTAAATAGGATTTAATTGGTTTTCCTAAGATGATAAACAAATATAATTAACTTGAAAGTTTTATCTAAACAAAGATAGTAAGTAAACCATAATTTAGCAAAAACACTTACTTTAAAATCGCTAACTTCTACTTATTGGTAAATTAAAGTAAGGTATTATAATAAGTAAATTCATAATCAAATATAGATTCAAAATATCCACCACCTATTAAGCTAATGAGAAATAAATAGTAACAGAAATATAAAATTCACTTTAAAGTAAACAACTAGTAGTAGTAGACAAATAAATAACAAGAGTAAATCTTAAATTAAATAACAAACTTAATTCATAGATCTATAAAATAATAAAAGATCACTGTTAATCATGGTTGAAAATGCCACAAAACTTGCAGCCTTTAATTCCTAAAATGCAAAAATTTAAAACATTATTAATTAAAGTTCTCATATGACTAAATCTAATTTTAGTGTAAATTTTAATATCAAACTAGGCTCTATTTAATAATTATTTGGTTAAAGTTGTCGGTTACATTTTTACGGTTAAAAAATTTATTTCTAAGAAATATTTTGAATGACTAATTCCTAATTACAAATTGTAAATGCAGATTAATCGTGTCGTCGTGATATATAAACATACTTATGATTATCCATAAAAACACTAGATGGCGCTAAATGAAATGGACCGGCCATTAAATTTAATTTCTCATCAATTTCTTGGCTAAAGGTATTTCCATATTATGTACCTTACTACAATGACGCTTTAATTCAGAATATTTCCTAAACTTCGCACCACACAAGAGGCAATCAACGATAATTTTCCTCGCGTTATGAATTTTCCATTCATGATCCCACTTCTCTTTCAAACTTCTGAAATAGTCATTGCAAAATTTACATCGAAATTTTGTCACTTCGCGGGTGTGTGCACATTTAATATGCTTATTTAGCATCGATTCAAAATGGAATTCTTTATCACAATAGAAACAAGGTATTGGAGCGTTATTCTGATGGTATTCCATGTGCTGTGCGATCATTTTTTTCGAATTAAATTTCCGTTGACATAAATCACACTGGAAGAACATTGTGCCATGAATTTTTTTGTGTTTCGAGAAATTACTGGAATCACTAAAGGATTTATCACAAAAAGTACATTTATATAGAGTTAACTTCGCGTGTTCCCGTAAATGGGCTTTGTATTTATCAACTTTAGTGAAAGTTTCTTGAAGGCACACCTCGCACTGGATTGTAAGAGTTCCGTTTTTATTCACGGGTGTCTTGGCTAAAGTGCTGCGTATTACATGTTCTATGAGATGTCTCTTCAAATCCCCAATACGATCAAATACTTTATGACAAACGTCGCATGCCTGGAATTAACGTAAAATTTGTCAATTATAAGATACAATAGACAAATTACAATATTGTCTATTTAAAAGATGAGAAGTTAGGTTTTTTAACGCTCTCGTCTGGATACAAACCACATTTTTTTAGGAAAATTATATACTCTGTAAAGTAAGCCATGTTCTTCAAGTGTTATAAGGTTGAACTCTGCTCTATGGTTAGCTTTTAGACAAATCAATTTCAAATTACTGTACAGACAGGCAGTGGGGCTTTATTAATAGGGTTCCTTTATGTACCGATCCCTCAACAAAACTTACATCTACTAGCTGATGAAAAGTCTCATCAATGACAAAAGATGGCGCTGTTATAAAATTAAAATAGTAAAGAGTAAAACAAAGTAATTTGCGAAAACGTGAATAGCAAATAATAGTAGGCGCTAATATTATTTAGTTTTAACTGAAGATATCTTTATTTCTAATTTATCCTTACATCAGATTGGTAAAGAAATTTTACCATCTTTAGTGCCGATAGGCAGAGGATACTTTTTACCATCAGGAAATCCATCTGCTTGTGTAATATACATGTAATACTAGCTGTATATTCCCATGCTTCACTATGGCCAATAGGGAATATGCTCGTTCTTTTATTTTTTTAAAAATACTTCATGTAATTATATAAGTGAAAAAAATATAACACTTGCAAAATAGTGATAGATAAGCTAAAAAAAAATTATCCAAACTATCATCATTTTCGGACGATTTAAACACAGCCGCGCGCTTTTTGTGACGTCACCGTCGACTGAGAAGTGAGAAAAATAATTAATTTCAGTATAAATATTGTATTATCCCTATGTGCGAAAATTTTCGTATTATGCCCAAAGATGCAAAAATAAGTACCTATATCAATTATTGACGTGGTGTTGACATTAGACCGTGACGTCACGTCATGGCGCTGCGTTTTCGAAATTTGCGAGGGAATCTCAAAAATACTACTTTTAAAGAATTAATTTTATTAATAAAAACTTGAATATTGATAAAAATATTTGTGTGGGTATATTTCTTCAGCATTAAAGATTACACGTTATTATTTTGGGCAATATCTAAATCACATGCATATTCCCTATTGTGATTGACGTATGATATAAGACGTATTTCTTGGAGCAGACATTATCTCAATAAATATTTTAACTTTATGAGTGCAAAGATTTTGTGTTTTTAAACACAGCATGGCTGTAACGGCACGGCTGTCGCCTGTTAAGTATGTTAGCCGCACAAGGTTCCGGGTTCAATGCCCAGGTCAAGCAACTTTTTTTTAATGTTTTTTTAGATTATTCTGAGTAAGCATTACATTACCCAGGATTGGAATATGCCCAAAGTGGGGCTCTAGTACCTTAGTTAATCGTGGGTGTTTAGTAGATCTACTGGACTCACAAGTCGTGAAACTACAAGCACACCTCTGCCCACCCCTTCGAGGATAATTGGCGTGAAGGTACTTTTTTATTCTTTTTGTATAAAAATTATAAAATATTTTAAATAACTCACCTTGTTATATCTTCTATGACGCCTGGCTTTCTTGGAGTGCATATGAAATATTTCATTATTAATAATTTTAGTGATAACTGAATCAGCTTTTTTAACTTTATCGTGAAAGCTTTCATCTTTTTTAATAAAGTCTTCATTGGACAAAAATATATCACTATTGACAACCGAAACAGCAGATTCAGTGTCACTTGATACATATTCACTCAAACCATCATGAGTCTCTTGATGAATATTGACATCAATCTGATTATTGCTAGTAAACTCACAAAAATTACACATAAAGATCTTATGTATCCTTGCCATATGAGATCTAAGGTAGCTCATGCTAGAGAATGACTTCATACAATATTCACAAGGATATTTTCTAAAGTGTATTTTAAGATGAGTTCGTAAGGTAAATTTTGAAGCAAAGACTTTGTGACACTTGTTACATTCTAGTTCTGGGTCACCATGTCCTTGGCAATGAAAGTTAAATTTTTCCTGGTTCTTGAAGGTTTTGCCACATACAGTACATATGAATTTAACATCATCTAATGATTCAACATCTAACATTTTTGTTTTGTGATTCCTTACCATATGATGTTTAAATGTCGCTAGTAGGTCAAATATCTGTTTACATTTGTCACACTGGTATTTCTTTTTATTTGGTTTTGCATTTTCTGCAATAGAAATTATACATAATACAAGTCAACATAAAAGTCTTAGGACTTTATTAGACTCCTTAGACTGTAGATAAGATGACCCATAGCAAATAGTATTACGTATTAGTAAGAACTAAGATTTTATCAAAAACGCTAATATTTAATGCTTAGTAAAGTGTATTATTGAAAGACAAGACATAAAAGCAAGTTTACTGACTATTTAGTATGAGATGATAAATATATTTTTAGCTCTAAAGTGAAGGGTGATGTAAAGTTAGATAATTTCTTTATCCAGTGCCAAAATAGTTTTTAAATCAGAATCATTAACATTTGATTAAAGGTTACCTGAATAAATAAACTAGTAAAAGCTTTCAGGTTGAACAGTTAAAAAATTGATTATATTTAATTTTACTATACTTTGAACTTGTTAAAAAATGGGAATTTGGTGGGAACTTAAGTTCTGTATTAACTTAAAAGACAGTATATTTGCACATAATATAAAAACCCTGTAATTCCATACTACTTACCACAGTTATGAGTTAAGACTGATACTGTAACATTAGTTCTCAGCCGCATGGTAGGTGTTATTATTATGAGTTTCTGCCATCAACACATCATTGAAATATTTGGTGTTCATAGGTAGATATCAGGAAATCTATCTACTTGTTACTCTTTTAGAGAAGAAAACATAACAGATGCCCTTAATGTAGTAGATGATTACTTACAACTAGAAGCTTTCTCTCTTGTGCTCTCTCTGATAGTATTAACAAAATATCTATCAAGTCTGATGATAGTCAAAAAATATCTCATCATTGTATCTACCAATTTTCTTTAAAATCCTAAAATCTGATGGCATTTGTATTTAAAAAGTTAAGTAAAGGTAATTTTCAATATTTTCAAAAAGGAAAATTTGGACAATAGTTTAGAATACAGAGTGAGGATAATTCTGTGTAATATAAATGAATTGTCCAAACTATTATTTAAAAAATAATACATAATATTACTAAAAGGCCAAATATTGCTTATGTTTTGAAATAATACTAAGCAGTGCTAAAAAAACATTACACTTTGATCAAAATGTATCAACAATTTGATAATTAAAAATTAGATTAAAAGATAATACTTACTGATAACAAAATCATTGTCAGGGGCATTATCAACACATTGTAATGTTGGGTCATTGATTGCTATGTTTTGTATCGTCTGACCAGAGTGGGAGTCATTGCCCAAATACATAATAGTCTTCTGTTGTTTAGATACAGACTGTATGTCTGAGGACATTAGCTGCTTTAAGGCTTCACCACCCTTTTGTGCACGACGGTCTTCCTTCAATCTACCCTTCTCATTTATTTCCTCAGACAGTTGTGATAAAAATACTCCGCATTCAAATTCGTCATCTTTGTACAGATGTTCTGCCGTATGATCTATTGGTGCATTTTTCCTAAACTTCTTACGTTCAAAATCATCTGTAGCAGCTTCTTTATAATTATATACATTTTGAGTAATAAATGTACTGTGCTGTTCAACAGTGATTTGTCGTGTGTTACTCTGATGGTATACTGCATAACGTTCCTGAGATTCTAAAGAATCATAGCTATTATACACATAAGGACTTCTAGTTGGATCTATCCATACTTGAGACTGATTATAAGTGCTATTTTCTATTTGGTTACCCGATTCTGATAATATTATAGGATTATCGTCGAAGGAATCTGAAGATTGACTATTGGAGTCTTGAATATCTACATCATAACTATCAATCAGTTTGACGTTACAAAAACCACTGTAGATACACATAGTATTACCCTCTATGTCGAGAGATGTTATATTTAAATCAATATAAACGTTATCCGTTGCTTCACAATCTGTTTCTAATTTTGTACAGTTTCTAGGAATCAAAAGTACAGGAAAATTGAACTCGGTATCTGAATTTAGTGTCACCTCTTCCATTTTAGCGAAGAAATCTTAATAAACATAAAGAAAAACATGTTTGAAACAAACAGTTAAATAAGTAAACGTACCGACATAATTTATTTAATGAAAACTTTAGGGTATAAGTTATTTTTCTGTAAAATTAAATTATTACCTTGTGCCAGATCCGGTCCCGAGCGAAGAAAAGCGAAATCGCAGTTTCATTGGGGTGTACAAAAATTAAAACTACCGCCATAATGTTTTTAAAAGTTATATTCATTTTTCAAATATTTAGAGGGAATTTTAAATCTTCGAAGTTCGAACAAACTTTGACAACTACGTCAGTGTCACAAAAATTAAGTCTATGGCTTGTTTTGTCATCAATCATCATAAAGTTATAGTGCATCTGAAGATTACATTCTTAACAACGATTTGTGCGTAATATTAAAAATTTATCTCTTTTTCGTAGGGCCGATTATTTTTGTTCAAATAGGGTAACAATTTTCTTAATCAAGAGTTTATTTCCGAATATCTTTTTTATTAAACTTAAATGAGATGAAATTATTAATCGTAGCATATTAAATGTAATAAAAAGCTGCTGTTACGAAAAAATACTAATATGTTCTACCATTTTTTTAATTTGACTTAGTTTAATCCTTTTTACCATACACTGAATACCATACCATACATTAAATATCAATTTAAAATGAAAACCAACCAACCAAACTTCTTCCACAACCACTCAATGCACAATTTTATACCAATATATCAAAGAGTAATAAATAATAAATGAAGCAATATATGATTAAAATTATAATTATAATGAAAAATAAGACAAAATATTAAATCTACCAACAGTTAGCGACAATGACAGTTTGTTCATTTTTTTCTTATTAATTTAATATTATTTTGACAAAACTTTTACTTACGGTATTTACAGATTTCAATAAAATTGTACATCAAGTTTTTTTTACATTTGAAATTTTTAGATTGTTTTAGTTCTATCAGAATATATTGCCGATATTTTATTAAATTAATTTATCCTGAAAAATATGTTAAATTTTTATTAAAATAAATATATTGATTAGGTACTAACGGGTTAATTTCATTTTGACTCTGAATCACTAAAAAATAACAGAAAGAGAAGTTGTCCAATAAAATGAGTTAGCAATATTGGGACACATCCTTGTTACGAGTGTAATCTTTAGATAGTATATTTAGCTTCATGGTTGTCATATTAAATTTCCTTTAATATAACATTTTTATTTGAATTGTTTTTTTTTGTCATAAATATTCGAAAAGGTCGTACATTTGCGAACGATATCGAATTAACGATCGTACATCATGGCAACATGGAAAAGGTTGTATGAATACGGTTTATCGGTTGGCAGAACTTGTCTGTTAAGGTCAGGGTACAATAAGTCAAAGACTACTATAGGATACCGGGCAATAAGTAGGCATTATCTAGTATGTATTATTCTACTCTTTGGTAGGCATCCATCATTCTTTTGTATAATGTAGGAGTATGCAAGTTGGAACCTTCCTGAAATATCAAACGGTTTACGCATGAAGTTAAAACTATGTGTAGATTTCACTCATAACAATGACCTGTCTCCAGTAGTAAATATCTATCTCAATCTCATAGGCCCGGTTATCTTACGTTCATCTTGCTGGCTAGTTTTGACTTCGTCGACTCCACACTAGTCATGAAAAGTGAGAAACACTACTAGGTTTTTGAGTACAGGTTTTTGTTAGGTAATGTAAATAAATACAACAAAATGCGGACACGGATGTTAATTTATTACTAAATTCAGGCGCAGCCGCAGACAATAGCTAGTTATTTCATGCCCCAGACAACAACGGACTGGTTTTAATTGCGTAGAAGTCAAAAAGACAAAGTTACAATAACTCGTAACAATATCTTATTTATTTTATCTTATTATCAATCTTTTTTTTATTATATAAATATAGGTCTCTGTAATTATTTTATTATAATTATTCACATCGTATACAACTAAACTATAATCATGATGTCTCCATTACTATTACTTGTTCTATTATTTGTGCAAGGGAGTTTTGGTAAGTTTGTTTTCTAGTGATTGAGATTAAAGAGTTAAGTAGTCTATAAAATAGTTAATTAATAGTGAGGAAAAAAGCATCCAAAAAGAGGTTGGCAGGAGTGGTCGAAGGGGGTAGCCGCCCTTTTAAAAAAAACTAAAGACAATTCACAAATTAACTAAGACCTTGCCAAAATAACTTTAGCTAGAATAAGAATTACATTTTTCGATAGAGAGGCAGCATGGCCAAAGGTCTGAGCCTGATAGTTAAAAAAGGAAACAAAAAGTTGAGTTTTGGCGGGATATTGAGAAAGGGTAGTCGCAGTTTTATTTGTTTTGTTTTGGTGATGTTTTGTATATTTTGTTCAATACATTACGTGCAATAGTGAAATATTCATGAAGAAATAAGTGAATTTGATTAGCTTAGGCAAACGTGATTATGATTGTGAATTTAAAATCACAAAGATTGATAGAAATCTAAGAATTCAAAGAGCCTATTCGCGATAAGTGTATTAATCCACCACTGGATATTATCATCTTTATGTGACATGTATCTATACAAATGAGTAAATAAAATTGGAGTGTCTATACGCATTATTAAAATAACAGCTTTTTACTAATAATATGTATGTATACAAGGTCTCTTCTTGGTCTTAGCCTTATGCCGTATTATATCAGATGATATCGGGGTCGGCTACCAAATCTAGGGGATTTGACGAGGACACCAGTTTTTACGCAAAGCGACTGCCATCAGACCTAGAACAGAAACTAGGCCAAAACCTAGATTAGGTCGAAATCAATTAATTCGGGTTTCCTCAAGATATTTTTCTTTAGCGTAATTAAAGTTCTCAGAATATGTACATATATGTTAAAAAAAACTCAGTGGTACATAGCGGGATTCGAACATGGACTACCCGAATGGAAGTCCGAAGCGCGTACTGCTAGACTAGGCTCTTAATGTTTACAAGGGTACTCTACATGTACCAAAATAACATTTTTTAGAGTTTTTGTCTGTCTGTTTATACCCGTTAATCTCTGAAATGGCTATATCAATGTTGACATAATTTTCACTGGCAGATAGCAAATGTAATCAGAAACAGCTGAGGGTACTTTTATTTTAGAAATGTATGAAATAAAATAATTAAATAAAATCACGGACGTAGTTGCGGGCACAGCTAGTTTCTAATAAAAAAAACAATCTTCATGTTTTAGTTCAAATATTCAAATATGGAATATTTTTTTTTTTTATGTGTTTCGATTACTCACCCTTATTGGTACCATTATATTATGTGTAACGTTTACATAAAGTGCTCAGCTTTATCGTATTCCGTTTTTAAGTCGTATTTCGATAAACTGTTCAACTCATTTAATCCAGCAATCCAACATTAAGATCTTTGGTAAACACCAAAAACCCCTTAAACAAGGGACATGTACTTTTTGCTTAATACAATTTCCATCGATGTATTCGCGATACTTTTAAAAAATTTCATGTAGTAAATTATATTATTCTTTCAATGTTTTCAGAAAATCCTGTGGATGTAGCCAGACCCGATGCTATTGTCAAGGGGGGCGTAAGGACACTTACGCCCCGTATAGTGGGGGGAGTAGAAGCTCCCCCAGGGTACGGGAAACACATGGTGGCGCTGATCGTTGGGTATACCGTTAAGTTCCTCGCTTGTGGGGGATCCATCATAACGAAAAACCACATTTTGACTGCAGCCCACTGTGTTGACATGTATGTGATTTGGGGCAAGCTGTCTCCGTGAGTATCTTTTTAATAATATACTAGCTGCCCGGCCCGGCTTCGCACGGTTAGTTCGTAGTTGACATAATGACGGCAGCGCCACCTACCGGGTCCAATTGTATTTTTAGATTATACAGGAAACCATCGAAACATCCATATAAAATTTCAACAAAATCGGTTTAGCCATTTAGAAGTTATGTGAAATAGATAAGTGCATAAAGATAATTATTACTATCCATTGTCCTATTACCCGTTTTTTTGTAACTACGAAGCATTTTCCCTCGGCAAAGTAGAGTATAAGCCTCCAATGGTAAAAAAAATTTCAAATCGGTCCAGTGGTTTCGGAGACTATTCAACTCAAACAAACAAACAATCAAATCAAATCAAAATATTAGTATAGAAAAACACAAATTTGCATTTTTATTGTATGTTTATATACCTATTATGTATGTTTTTCTATCTGCTGTTTATATATGTAAATTTTTAAAAATTTTCGTACTTCAAGGAATATTATAAAAAAAGAATTAGCCTGATTGATGCCACCGTTCTGGAGTTTTGCGATTAGCAACACATTTAGCGATCCATTTTTATTTAAATATTATAAGTGTTAATAAAAATAAATAATATTACGCCCATATCGCCGAAAGGGTATCTACATATGCACTCACGATTAGCCTACGATATTAGTTCTCATGATGTCACGATTGGCAAGTCCGTCGCCATATCGGACACAAATCCCGGATTTCCTCATTTCTTTTATCATAAGAGCACTTACAAAATGTACTTAGATAAACGTACTCAAATTGGCTTTATTTCAGATTGCAAGCAAATTTATACATGTTTTTTGGGTAACACATAAAAATACTTATTTAAATAGCAAAATAACTTTGACATCCTCTCCGAAATATACAGACATCAATGTTCATCGTAAAATAAATAAAGATTACGAGACAAATTGATCTATTAATCTAACACCAAAGTAATTATTTCATCATTTCTCTCTTTCGAGAATAGAATACCGACACACAGTTAAGTACATTTTCCGAGTGCTCTTGTAAAGGGCAAAACCTGGAATTTTGGCCGATATGGCGAGGGACTTACCACCTGTCATGGCATAGTATAATATCGTTGACTAATTGTGCATGCATATGCACTTCTGTCTACCCTTTCGGAGATTTTTTTATAGCATAATACAGCGAACAGGCACACGGGTCTCCTGATGGTAAGAGACAACCGTGGCCAACACCATAGATGTTGTAGGTGCGCCGCTGCCCTGTGGTCGGGCTGTTAGACCTTATGTGCAAGTTTACCGGCTACCC
>DVZL01004998.1:0-12423 GCA_018236625.1 Lasaia peninsularis
AAGTGTTTATTAAAATTTAATCCACCGCCTTACCTATTCCTGCCGCCATAATGACATCGTCGTGTTCCGGTCTGGAGGGTAGGGTATCCGGTAGACTTGCACATAAGGCTAAAAGCACGATCGCAGGGCAGCGGCGCACCTGCAATATCTATGGTGTCTATAGGCCACGGTTGTCTCTTACCATCAGGAGATCCATGTGCCTGTTCGGTGCCATAAAAAATAATGTCACATGGATGGCAAGTACTATAAATATTCGGGCAGAACATTTTGCTGAAAGAAGACGACATTTTTAATTTAAAAAACAATTTAAACAGCATTCGTGGATTTTTAAATAATCACCTAGTACAACTGGGAGTCCTAAAAAATACCCTATAACTTAATCATACCGATCGAAAGGCTTCATAGTGAGGATTATTTTTGCTGAATAACATAGCATCTCAAAAAAGGAATACCATGAATTTTATATCAAATATTTTATATAAAATAATACTTTTAGACTAATTTATACATAAGGACAGCCTTATGGCTAAGTCAGCGATCTTTTCAAGGCTACCTTACTTTAAAGTGCTCTTAACAAAATAAAATATTTATACAAATAAATTAAATTGGAGAATTTATAATACTAAAATAACCGCTTTTCACTCAATACATAATAATGTGTATGTTTACAAGGTACTATGTAGGTATATATGTATATTTTTTTAATATTTTGTCTGTCTGTTTGTCTGTTTGTTTGTTCCCGCTAAGCTCTAAAACGATTTGACAAATTTTGACAGGACATTAGCTGACATGGATTTAGAGAGCTAACGTAAAAAGTAGAAACTTAGGCTACTTTTAGTTAATTAATTCAGACATAGACGAAGTCGCGAGCAAGGCTAGTAACACATATATCTAACACTATTTGGAATCATTACAAGGTCGCTTTCGTTTCCTGTCTTTCCCTATGTATGATCTTCAAAATTACCCAAAAGATTTTGATGCGGTTTTTTTATTAGACAATGATTCAAGAGTAAGATTAAATTTTATAATTATTCACTATTTGTAAACCCGTTCAAAGCCGAGGTGGGTCGCTAGTTATTTATAAAAAACGCAATTCTTAATGTTGTAAATTAAATTAAAAATATTTATTTAATACTTACTGTATTAAATATATAGAAGTATTTAAAAAATATCAAATTTTAGTTAAGTTTTCTATTTAAATTTAATTACAAAGAAAAAATTATATAAACCAGCCTTTTGTTGTTCTAGTTACATATAATTGAAGTTGATAACCTAATATAAGTTTATCGATCGACCTCTTTAAGAACTTACTTAAAGTTCGAAATATAATATTTATCAAAAGGGTAAACAATTTAAGTAACATAAGATATATTCGTCAAAACATCAAACAGCGAAGAAAATTTAAATAATTAAAACTTGATAAAAATCCAAACAACTCTCTTAAACAAAACAATCTCTGAGAGGTATAACTTTTGAATTTACTGCTAATTTTATCTTACTTGAATAACAAGAACTCCTTTACCCAATATTGTTGGAAATCACTTCGAAATGATAATACTCATTTATCTACCATTATATATATATGTCTTATGTATTATTAGCTGTGCCCGCGACTTCATCCGCGTTTTTATTTAATTGTTTTATATTACTAAACTTTTAAAATTCTAAAATCAAGGTAGCTTAAGCCATTACTTATAAAATTACCTGTCTGCCAGTGAAAATCAAAATCGGTCTAACCATTTCAGATATTAGCTGTACAAAGCTGTATTATGACTTCTCAGTGGACGGTGAAGTCACAAATAAGCGCGCTAAAATAGCCGTGTTTAAATCATCCAAAATTATGACAGGTGTGTTTTTCTTAGCTTATTTATCACTATTTACTATCTATCAGTTATCTTTATTATTACTTGAAGTATTGTTAAAAAAATATATTTATGCATATTCCTTATTGAGTTTGCATAGGTATGTCTGTTTGGCTACCTTTTCTGGGATCTGAACACTGTCACAAGTGTTTCCTTTTTTATTCTTTGATTTTTTTTAAGTAAGGCTAGGACGAATTATAAAAAATGTACCATCAAATGAGTCAACTTGAAAAGTTCACCTCGATTCAAAATGTTTAGGTGTAAGGCTTGAGCAAAGTAAACACTTACCTATTTTAGCGTGTGTGCAGGTGAATGAGATGACACAGATGAGTGTAAACACCAGATTGGCGGGCTCCATCGCTGCTACGTATATCTAGGTCATTTTCAACGGAGGTCTGTGAATGAAGAGTTTCCATTTTAAAATAGAATAGAAAATATTTTATTTTCACATACAACATACATGCGGGACTTGTGACGCGTCTATACAATTAAACAAGCAAATAGTTCGAAAACTAAAAGCTGACTACTAAAAACCACGCTCTACAAAGTATATAATTCTTATATCTTAATTATCGGGTGGATTCAAGCAAACTTAGATCAAAAAAAAATATTTGTCATCTTCTTATTAAGCACTTTCATTTGATACCCAAGACGCCATAATTATAGAATATTTTTTTAGATCCTGATTTTATATTTTATAGGGGGCACCACATTCAATAAACTATGATGTCGTATAGCCTATAACCAGTTTTGAACGACATCTCAATTGCTAAATTATGATAAGTACTTCCGAAGTTATGAATAACAGATGAACATACATACAAACATACATGCATACCGGTCAAGATAACCCTCCCTTTGCTTAACTGTAGTCGAGGAAAACTTCATTTCAAATTAAAACGCGAAAAAACGACAAAAAGAAACTCCGGAAGCCTGTCTTTTTTTATCACAATAATGACTACAACAAAAACTTTATTACATGATATGCATCATAATATATAAGAGATTGTTACGAAAAGTAATTAATCCTAAGCATTTTTTTATCAGCTACATTTAAAACTAATTTGTTTTTATGGGATAAGATCATAAATAAGTACCCCGATGGTAAAACACCTATAGACACCATAGATCTTGGCGGTTTGTCGTTATCCTGTAGCCAGGTTGCTGAACTTGCAGATGTGCAAGTCTACCGACTACCATTCTGACCAGAAAACGACAATGTCATTGTGATAGGTAAGGCGATAGATACTACCTACCCTACCCGGGCAAGTATATTTTAAATGTTGATCTTACATGTTTGAAAGTATATTTTTCACAGCAAACAAAAGACCTGATGATCTTGAATATTAGCTTCAAACCAAAAGGAACTGCATTGCAATCGGTATATTTGTTAAGGAGTTACGATGCTACCGACAGACAGTCATAGACACGTCAAATTTATTACTTGCCTCTCTTCTATCGTGGTTAAAAAATTAAAAGCGAATTTCAATATATTTTCAATCTCGCAAGAAGATTACGTCCATCTAAAACTGGATCGTTATTCATAAAGTACCCAAAAAAGGAAGAAACAACGCCCGTTTAGTGCTCGCTCGTTTTATATGCAGACATTACAGAATCCAATATTCTATGTAAAAATCTCATGAATGGACCCGAGATAAATCGAATAAGCCACATATTGACCGACCGCTTTACATAGAAATGGTCTTTAGAAAACGAATAACGATACAATATATTGTGTACTAAAGAACGTTTGTAATGAGTTTCGTATGGAGTTTCAGTAGGAATTAGTTTTTTGAAAGGCCAGATTACTATCGGCTTACGAAGTGACAATAAATTAATGTATTAATGATACAAATATATTGTTGTCTACTTCTGGTGGATATTTTTTTGGATTTCGAAGCTGAATAACAAAAACGTTTCATTCTTTATAACCGGCAAAAACATGTTTGTTGTATGGGAGCCCTCTTAAATATTTACATTATTCTTGTTTTTATTATTTTTTTCATGGGATAAGACAGCTAACAGTCACATGAGTCTCGTGATGGTAAGATACAATCGTGGCCTATAGCACCATAAATGTCGTAGGTGCGTCGCTGTCCTGTGGTTGGGCTGTTGGACTTTATGCGCCAATCTACCGACTACCCTACCCTCCAGACCGAAACATGACAATGTCATTTTGTCGGCAGAAATCGGTAAGGTGATGGATCTATACCCGTCGAGTTGCTGCATAGTACTTTACCACCAGTGGTCATGTTGGAAGCGACCCAGTTAACCTAAGTTCGTCTCTTGCGAGCTGCCTGGTAGGGAGGCTGATGGTCTAATCTACATAGGAGACCCACACCAACACGGAAAAAAATTGTTATTATAGTGGCAACATACAAGTGAATATATTATGTATGAAAATTCAACTGTCTTGCTATCGAGGTTCATGTCTTAGAGTATTACGTTTGCGGAGTCTTAGTAATAGTATTACGTTTTTACCTTTTGCGTATGAAGCTCTTAAATCACTAAAACAATACTTTTCTGAATTTAAATCTGAAATAGTACTAACTGAATTTTCTTTAGTAACAATATTTGTTTCAATTGCACTTCAGATTGAATGATTCTTGAATAACAAGAGATGCATCGAATTTGGTGGTGATTCTGTTGCGCGCTAACTAACGTTATTTAAGATATTCGCTACATTTTTCAACGCAAGTAAAAAAACCACTTAAGGTTTCGTACCTTAATCTAAAATATGAATAAAATTACGTTTCTTTGTATGTGATCATTATTTTAGTATTTCTTGTTTTAGCAGCAACAGAATTACTTCATCTATGAAAATATCAACTTCCTAATTATCACAGTAATTTGTGAGATACTGCCCGGTGACAGACAGACAAACAAATTGACAGCGGAATCTTAGAAATAGAATTCCATTTTTACCCTTTGGAAACGGTATCCCAAAAAAAGAACAAAACACGTTTAGTGATAGCGAATACCTTTAAACGAGCAATTCTTGTATATATATATCAACGATCTCGGAAACGGCTCCTACGATTTTCTTGAAATTTTGTATTTAGCTAGGTTTTATTCCAAGAAAATGTCAATTTATTATCGATATCTTCAATTTTGCTTACAAGAGTTTGCTAATTTTACTTGGTTGCTAAGATATATTTATTAATTATTGAAAAATAGCAGTGGTTGCCTGGTTACTGATTTCATCAGTAAGTAATTTGCATAGTTAAAAGTAAGGAAATAAATTAAATCCTTACCATAATAACTTACTTATCCAGGTACTTATTATTAATATCATTAATTTTATAATTAATAATGCGTAAAATAAAAAAGTTCATAATAATAATAAAACCAAATAAAAAGATAGAATTAGATAAATGAAGATAAATATTATGATCTAACTAATTTAACCCGACTAAAAATTTTATATCTTTTGTTTTTTATTTCATCGCAAAAATGTCAAAACAAGCTTCGAAGATGTGCGTCAGAATTGGCACCATTGTAAACATTCCGAGGCTTCCGACAACCCTTAAGAATCGTGTTTTCTTCAGTTGTTGTTGCTAAAATCCCTGGAAGCACCTTGACTTGATTTCAGCTACGTGCGCTTTGTGTTTCTTTTCATTCTGTACATCCTTGAGAGCAGATTGTGTTAGTTGTTCTTGATTGTATTACTTGAATCTTTGAACTGAAAACTAGAGTTCCTACATTTCAAACTAGTTTCAGCTAAATCCTTTCTTCAGGGAACACTTTGTTACAAAAGTTTTGATTGCTACTGATTTTGATTTGTAATTTTACCCGAAATATTCTTTGTATATTGGCTTAGGAATATGTAGATTTTAATATATTATTTCTCTAAATAGCTGTGCCCGTGACTTTATCGGCGTTTGTTTTTAATTATTTTACTTTACACTTTCTAAAATAAAAGTAGCCTACGTCATTCCTTACTACATTAGCTGTCTGCCAGTAAAAATCCTGATAAAATGGACCCAGCCATACCAGATGTGTTGATAGAATTAAATTTATTATAATTTTTTATATTCTTCTAAAATTTTGTATATTTACATTGGCATGCTAATTAATGGTCTTAGTAGCCAAGTACAAAAAATTGATTGTAACAACTGTGAACTGTGAACTCTACTAAAAGCAAATAATTGAACTTGAACTTGAAATTGAACAGAGATTAGCGGGTACATACATACAGACAGACATACATACAAAAATTCTAAAAAATATTATTTTGGTATATGTATCTTGTAAACGTAGATGCGCATTTAGCTCCTGCGTTAGTTCGGTTCTCTGTGTAGAATAAACCATTTGCCTTTCTACCAGGCAGCTAATAAAAGGCAAGCATAGGTTATCAAGGTCTACACACGTAGAAATACAAGACTAAATTTAATAAATACCCAGACATGGAAATACAGACATCTTTGTTCATTACAGAAATGCATGTTCCCATTGGGAATCGAATCCAAGCCCAAGGCTCTTAGTTAGTTAATGGGGTTAAGCGTGTACGCTAGCTCCTGTGTAACGAGGCAAAAACCATAAAGAAAATTATCTTAAATCTCAAATTGATAATAATTATCATAATTTATATTTTCTATTTTATAGCCCTGCAACTACTCGCCAGATTTGCGGCTTCTACTACTACTTTCTTTTGTTATAATAATAATAGTGCTACAGTTACATCCTAGTTTTGGTAAGGCCTCCGTTAAACCTACTTATACATAAGTACATACATACATAAATATTTCACGCCAGGTCCCTAGCGACGTAGGTAGAAAGTATTGACTGCCAAGTATCACGATCCATACTTGCCTAATTCATTATTCCCTTTATTCAAACATGCCAAATTTGGAGACTCCTGACTCCAACCTCGGATAATGTTCGGACTATTTGGTGGTGGAATGTCAATGTCTCCTCGGGTACTTAAAGCCATCGTCATTCACATTTT
The DNA here is from genome assembly GCA_018236625.1 of Lasaia peninsularis. NCBI lineage: Eukaryota > Metazoa > Arthropoda > Insecta > Lepidoptera > Riodinidae > Lasaia > Lasaia peninsularis. The sequence goes on from DVZL01004998.1 coordinate 6,811, forward strand.
GTAGTATCAGTTGTGTCAATATTTCATCTTTCATTTGTTATACATGACCATACCATTGGGGCATGACGTTTCTTATTTTTACCCAAACCTTTTTTTAATCCCACTCTTTCTCTGTTTGCCCCACTATAATTATGATTGCGTTAGACGCTTTTTGTGTATAAAATATTAGCAATATTCGGGTGCACGAAAGCCTTCAGTAATGGAGTTGGCAGTCACAGTGGTCAAAAGAATTCATCATCATATTTTTTTTATCTATCATTGCAATAATCATCTTCAACATCATCATCTCCACCATCATCCAAGCAATGTTTATAATTATAGTCTCAAAAGGCAAAGTAATTCAATTTATAAAACGGATTTTCTAACAACACAAAATTGATTTAGGATTCATCATTATCATTATAATTACGTCATAATTAAAGTGTCTTGACAAAACTTCAATCAGGCAATGTTTCAGGCAAGTGATTAATATTCAAAATGGATTTCCTAACATCAGGAAATTCTTTTTAAATCAATTTAAGTGTCCAATACATATTTATGTAAATTTCACGGAGTATTGTTTTCAAATTGCAATAGAAGAGAGTGGCGAGGAATTAAATAAGTTTGATGAAGACTTCGCGTGTTCCCGGCTCGGCGCTCAACACGAACACGATTATTTAACTTAACTTATCCAATATGTTTATAATTTAACATTATTTACCGTTTGGTTTTATATTTACCAACTTTAATTTACGGAAACGAGAGCTGCGTATATCAGAATCAGCATGAAAGGATAAATGCGGTCGAAATGCGTGCGCTTCGAAATATTTGTGGAGTAATGCACACAGACCGCATTCATAATAGTGAGACCAGAGAAAGAGTGGGATTGAAAAAAAGGGTCGGAATAAAATCCAAAACAGATAAACAATGGCCATAGGCACCCGAGGAGACCTAGATTGACATTCCAAACAACTGACCAAACTGACCAAATATCTCGCGCATCATCCAAGGGTGGTGTCAAGGGCTTCCGAAACTGGCGTGAATAGATTATGAATATGTAGGAAGTTAGACAAGTAAGTAGGGATGTGACACTTCACCTACATAAAGATATATTTTTGGTTTTATATTCATCAATATTATAAAAAATAACCTCACGCCCATATCTCCGAAAAGGTAGGCAGAGGTGCATGCGTATAAACACACATTAGTAGCTAAAGATATTAGGGTCCATGATTATGACAGGAAGCAAAATACAAACCCAGGGCACATATACATCATGCCTGAGACAACCTCTTAGAAGATATTTATAGCTTGACCCGGCTTCGCACGGTTAGTTCGTAATTGACATAATGACAGCAGCGCCATCTACCGGGTTCAATTGTATTTTAAATCATACAGAAAACCATCTAAGTATCCATTTAAAATTTCAACCTAATCGGTTAAGCCATTTAAAAGTTATGTGAAATAGATAATGACTGATTCTTAATACCCGTTTCCCATTACCCAGTTTTCCTGCAGGAATGAAGCATTTTCCCGCGATAAAAAGTACCTTATGTTCATCAGGGATAATGTCGACTTCTAATGGTAAAATAATTTTTCAAATCGGTCCAGTAGTTTCGGTAATAGTTCAATACAAACTAACAAACAATCAAACCTGTCCTCTACATAGTATTATATTAGTAAAGATATCTGATTTAAAACCGCGATGAATCTAGGACAAGGAAGTTTGCTACAAAGAAGAAATTTACTTCTTTCTGTATGTATATTAAATGTATTCTATGACATTTAAAAAAAACATTCCCGCAATTATCTGTATTTTTCTTTATATCTTCAATAAGGGTGTATTCTATACACCCTTATTGGATACGCCTGTATCTGCCCCTGCTAACCAAGTCTGGTAATGGGCGTGAAGATACTAATTAACTTCATTTAACTATTTTTTATATTAATAAAAGGTTTGTAATAAACCCATTACAAAAAACAATACGTACTACTTTACACGTATATATTAAAATATAAAATTATTAAAATAAATTATATTGAAATAGAAAACCGCTCTTAAATTTCTAAAATTAGAATAATATTTCAAACCCATTTATACCGAGCTCCAACCGAGCTCAGTCGCGGATAAGTTAATTAAAAAAATTAAAACACAATCGACGTAAATTGATGCGGCTATTTTTGATAATGAATAAAACAATAATCCAATTCGAAATAAGTTTTTTCAATTGAATTGAATATATTTTACATTTTTCAATAACAGATTATAAAATTTAAATTAGAATACATTTTAAACACAGTTTAGTTGGAGATAAGTGCATTAAAAGTGGGAGTCAAAGCTGCACACGAAGGGTTCAAAAGCGGCAAGACATCACATGTGCTGTATGAGAGCCGCCTTTAAATATTTATTTTCTTATGTTTTTAGTACTTATTGTAGCAGCAACATAAAAAAAAAATCTGGAAAATTTAAAATTTTTAGCAATCGTGATTAACGAGATACACTCTAGCCACGGACAGTGAAGTCCGTTTTCACCCTTAAGGGTCCATAAACTCCTGAAAAGTTATAACATAATTGACGGACTTGATATGACTTATTTAATGATTTTTAATGGAACACACCGTTATTTTTAATACCTACTAGGAAGGCAATCAACCAGACAATATTAGAAAAAATAAAATATTGTCGTGCGACGCGACTTTCGTTCTGATTGACAGTCCAGCGGCAGTTGACGGTTTCCAGCACATGAACCGTCATTAAATTATCGCTGTCACAGATATCTAAACACTCTGCTCGAAACTACTATCGCGACACCTGTATTGACAGTTACTTTTTTGCAACTAAAAACTAATTTCTCCTTTAATTTAAAAATATTTATCTCAAAAACTCCCCAAAAACAGGGTAATATTATTTACATATAACAAAAGAAGCTTTTATCTCCTTATATAATGGAGATCCGTAATTTTCACAGCACAAAGAAAATTCCAAATAACAAAACCAATTAAAGTCGGATGCTATTGAAGCTGAAATACATAAACAAATACACAAAAGGTATTAGCAAACTTAATTAAATTACGTAGGTACTCTGTGTAATCCCTTTTGAGTGGGACTTAATTTCGAATTCCAAAAGATCCTTTTTAGAAAGGAAATATTTATCCAAGATGACTTGGTGAATTGGAAACTAAATTAACTTAGTAATTTCAGACGGACTCGATCTATACTCATATGTATTCTGTTTTCTGAACTTATATTATTTACAACTAAGGGTAGTTGGAAATAATATAGATTCTGGCTATTAACCAATAGAATCACTCATAATTAGAAAGTCACGTTCACAGTGATCAGTTGAAATCATTTTTTCAAATGAAACGGTTGTGTCTAATAATAATGAAATATAATAAAAAATATATATTATACCATAACCTTGATATTATAGGTAGAGGTACATTATATGCATCCTCGATTAACCAACGATATAAAATTAGACAAAGACAATTAGCCATACCAGGCAGAAATCCCGGGTTTCTTCAAAATGTTTTCTTCAGTGTAAGAGCAATCAAAAAACGTACTCAAGTCAAGGTTCGCACTTGGACTATCGAAATGGAAGTCCGAAGAGTGTACTTCTAAGCCACCGAGACAAATCTATGTAAATAAATAAAATTGAAGTGTCTATATTTAATATTAAAATAATCGCTTCTTGTTAAACGAATATGTATGTTTACAAGGTACATACACCAAAATGTTTTTTTTTAAAGAATTTCTGTTCATCCGTCGGTCCGTCGATTCGTCCGTCTGTCTGTCTGTCTGTCTGTCTGTCACCAGGCTGTATCTCATGAGCCGTGATAGCTAGTGGGTTTTAATTTTCACAAATGATATATTTCTGTTGCCGCTGTAACCGCTATCTACGGACAACCTGAATCGAAAGCCTACCCGCCATACCACTTGGGCTCATTTTCTTGCAAATAATGTAGCTGATATATTTCTCGATCATAGACGTAGGCATGATAAAAGTGGTCAATAAAATATTTAAATAAGTCACTTATTAAGCATTCACAAAGGGGAAAAATTAAAATTTCAAGTGGCAGCCTCGGCAACGCCGCTATTTTATAACTCAGCGTTTCATTTTCTAGGCTTTCCAGCTCTTTTATTATGAAATAAAAGTATGTAGACCCTTTCAGCCTTTAATAATTAACTATTTTATTGATTATTACTTAAATAATAAGTGGACAGGAAGGCCTTTAATAAATTACATTTCACCTCTTAAAAAAGCTCTTTTAATGTGAAGTAAGCTTTATTAACTGATGTAGGGGTGATTACCTGACGTCACAAATCTGGAAAAACGATATTATTATCAATACATATTATACAACTAAGTCACTTTTTCTGTCTATCCCTATGTATGCTTAAATCTTTAAAACTAAGCAACGGATTTTGATGCGTGTTTTTTAATAGACGGAATGATTCAAAAGGAAGACTTTTATGTATATAACATGTATAGTATACCCGTGCAAAGCCGGGGCGGGTCGCTAGTAGATTATCCTCTACACGTCCTCCGTGTGGAATAGACCAACTGCTTTCCTATCAGGCAGCTTGTAAGAGGCGAGCATAGGTTAACTGGGTCACTACAAACATGAATACTGGTGGTAGAGTGCTGTGCAGCAACTCGCCCTGGTACCGCCTTACCTATTCCTGCCGCCATAATGACATTGTCGTGTTCCGGTCTGGAGAGTAGGGTAGCCGATAAACTTGCATAGAAGGTCTAAAAACCCGACCACAGGGCAGCGGCGCACCTACAACGTCTATGGTGTCTATAGGTCATGGTCGTCTCTTACCATCAAGAGACCTATGTGCCTGTTCGCTGTCTTATCCCATAAAAAAAAATACAATGTTCCCTGTTTTTTCGAAAAGCTGTCCCTTGCAACCAAAGCGATATATGTATATTTTTTGCCATATTTTCAGGATTTATACTCTCCATTGTCGGCATTTGGTGAAATTCTGTTGTATATTATGCACTTTTTCCTATAATATTGTGGAATACTACAAGTGAATGTTTTAAAGAAAAAAGTGCCACATTTTTTTCTGTTTTTATTGATATTGTGCAAATACCTAATAAACTTTTCACATTCGGGAGTTACAAGAAAATTTTACAATTCATCAAAAATAATAGGATCGAAAGTTTAACTAATTACGGCGGCGTGATTTGGGCCGCATTGTTCTATAACTATAATTATTGTTCGCCCTATAATGGTCCAAGTTTGGTACAAATACTTGGATCAATTTTTACCATTATCATCGTTAATGTTATGTTATGTAATGACAATTTATCTACCCTCCGGGCAGAAAATAGCGATATTTCTCACACTGCAATAAATGGCCTCTTTTGGCCTCATCGAGTAGAAAAATAATATACATCCCTCGGCCAACTAAGCCTTAGACATGTTTGTCAATAATTACATGAGAGTTGTATTTAAAAAAAAGAAAAATACCTTTACGCCTATCATCCCCGTAGGGATAGGTAGGAATGGTGAAATAAAAAAAATGGTTGCCTGTAAAGTCGGTTTTACGAACTTAAGATTTTACATGACAACGTCCTTTTCTCGGTAGAATATTTATTGATATGAATATTATTAAATTGC
>DVZL01004999.1:0-12422 GCA_018236625.1 Lasaia peninsularis
ACCATGTGACAATGACCAATGGGAGCGAAGAAATTTATGACAAGATCCGACGCGTTTATTTTGGTGCATCATTCGTTTCTTCTAAATACAATCATTACGTGTTTGCGCTGCAAATTACTTACCGCATAGACAGTAATTTAGTTATACCATATTGAGTGATAGGTATTATGATAGGTCAGTGATCACTGTGTAAATAGTTGACTGAAAATATATATTTTTGTCTTAAATAGTCTTAAACGCCAGGTAAGTAAATGTCAATACTTTATACCGGTAATATTATTATAATATTGTAGGTAAAGTTATCGTTTTATAACAACACAATATTCTTCGTTTTTCCAGTAAGGTTCCCGTTATTATTGTACATTTTATCTGAAGAGTTAATTAGAAATGTCACCACCGGCACAAGTGATCGTTGTTTTAAATCTTTAACTTAAGTATATGAAATCTTAAACATCCGCATCCGCATTCGCATCCGCGGATGTGAAAAAATCAGCATCCGCAACAAACCTGATCTGAATATCGTCTGATTCTGTGATCAGGATGGAAAATGAAAGATCATCGGGTATGATAAAATAAAAATATTATTATAATTAAAGTTTATATATATCGCCTCTGTGGTGTAACGGTACAGGTGTCGCCTGTTAAGACTGTTAGTCACGTAGGGTCCAGGGTTCATTTCCCAGGTCGGGCAACTTTTTTTAAAATATGTTTTTCAGATTTTTCTGAGTAAGCATTGCCCGGGATCGGAATGTGCCCAAAGTGGCGATAGGCTTGCCACATATCACACCAGGCCCCTAGTACCTTGGCTAATCATGGGTTGGTTCTAGTTTATAATATACTAGCTGTCCGCCCGCGGCTTCGCCCCCGTGAATTACTTTAATAATTCAGACAACTTTCAAAGGGCAGACATTTTTCCGACATATACTTATTGCGTAAAAACATACCCTCTTTTTGATGTAGTCGGTTAAAAAGTAGTCTATGTTTCTTCTCAAGGTCAACTCTACCTCTGTACTAAATTTCATCAAAATCGGTTCAGTGGTTTAGGCGTGAAAGCGTAACATACAGACCGACAGAGTTACTTTCGCATTTATAATATTAGTATGGATTTATATATTTCTGAAAACATATTGATCATAATAAAATACTTTTAGATATAAATCTGTCTATATTAATATTTATTTTGTATCATTGTATTACGTTTTTGCAAAACCTAAATTAGGCGTGAAAGCGAAACAGACATACAGAGTTACTTTCGCATTTATAATATTAGTACGGATGTTATATGTACGGATGTATTATACAAAAAAAGGTATACGTCAAATAAATGTATAGAGTAAGCGCGAAAAAAGTTTCAATTTACTAATATATCATCTAGTCAAAGCTTTTTATAATTTCACTTGTATTTTTGTTTTATTTTAATAAATGAAAAAAAAATGTAATATTATAAACGAATTTCCAATTTAAAGTGAAACGCCTTTTGTTTTAAGCCAATTAATAAAAAAAAACAATGCTGTGAAAAACATAGTAAAAAACCGTCATGTTCCGGCGATTGTTTGTGTTTGGTTAATGAAACAGTGGTAAAACTCATTAGTAAGCAATATGATGTCTCAACACTTATCGAGCATGTTCGAACAACTTGGAAACTTCACTAAAAACAACCTGACACACAACAGTAAATTGGCGAAAGAGAAAGAGATCAAGACGAGCGCTAATCACGTAGGAATAGGGGGGGCTAACCATTCGTCCCCCCACAAGCACGGACAAGCTCCGCAGCCTTTGAAGAAGCCGTGTAAACTCCGAAACGTCGCTTCGAAAGCCGAGTCATATGATACGCTCTATGGGAACAGTTCTATGGTAAGTGTTTAGTGCTAATAACTTACGTACTGTGTTAAATATTATAATTGCGGGCCCAATTATAGGAACAGTGATGTCATATTTGAAGGTCACAAGAATCACTACTTGGTGTATTACTTTTAGATTGGATTGTTTTTTATTTTAAAATCCATTTTTTCAAACAATAACAAAGAAATAGTTGGATTTCTTGTATCGTACTGAGAGAAAATTACATACAGTTTTTAAAGTTTTCTCTTGTCATTCATAAATATATTGTCTAATAGTATTTCGTTCTATACATATTTAGATAACGCTTGCACTTTTCCTCTACTATTCAATATATTTCCTCTATTATTCAATATGTTGTGGTATCCTAAGAAAAGTGCATATTTTAAATCTAACTTAATATTTAATATTGTGAAATCGAAAAAAAATGGAGATACATATTTCAAGAAAATGCATGAAGCTTTACATAAAGTACTTTTTAAATAAATCATCTTATATTCGAACTTTTTGCACGTTAATTTAAAAAAAAATGTTTATGTAAAAATCATAACATTTTCTTATTATGAAAAAGGTATTATCTGGAGATTACACAACGAACAACTCACTAGTCCCGAATAAGTTACATTGCTAACGCTCTCCAAACTGGGCAACCTCTCTTTCTACTAGTTTACTTTAATATTGTGGCTAGGTCGTTTTTAAGAGTATAATATCAAGACACTACCTTTTTCATAATAACATTGCTATGATTTTGACATAAACATTTTTTTTATAAATCAATGTGTAAAAAGTTCGAATATAAGATGATTTGTTTAAAAATGCATTTTCCTGAAATATGTATCTCCATTTTTTTTAATATTTATTTTAAAAGTACTTATGTATTGCTTTTTACATTAAGAAACGACATTTTAAGTTTATTAAAAAGTACCTTTATGCCTGTTATCCCGGAAGGGGTCGGCAGAGGTGTCCTAGTATATTCACAACTCGTATTCCAGTATTCCAGTAGATATACTAGAACACCGATTAGCGATTAGTCGAGAAAACTCGTAAAAGAACATTGGTATATTTCTATTTTTCCTATGATATAAGACAGCGAATAGGCACAGGGGTCTCCTGATGGTAAGAGATAACCATTGGCTATAAACACCATAGATGTTGTACCTTATGTGTAAATTTACTGGCTACCCTAATCTTCTGACCAGCACACGTCAATGTTATTATGGTGGCAGGAATAAGTAGGGATCCCTACCCGTACGAGTAGCTGCACAGCATTCTACCACCAGGTATGGGAAGTGACCCAGTTATGTTCGCCTATTATGAGATGCTTGGCAGGAAGAGAGTCTATTCTACACAGAGGGCCCGGACCAAAATTTGAGAACATGTGTGTATTAATTTTGTTTAATATTTCCACATGTTGAGTTGAAACCAGATGAAATTTCGCAGAGTAGGAAATAAGTTCCAATATGCAATATCTTATCAGGTTACAACGTAAAACGATTTACTTGTTCGCTTTATCGGATAATAGCGTTTTCGTGTCCAATAATTTAATCTGAATACATAAGTTTAAATTACTATTGGAGCTAAAACTCTCGCGACTACTTTAAATAGTTTAAATATTCAAACCTATTGTAGATCGTTATTAAAACATATGTAGTCTGTTAAGCTAATCAAAAGAGGTAATATTGGAAGTGTACCTAGTGATACACGCTTTGGAGTTCCATTTTGGTAGTCCAGTTTCGAACCCTGCTAATGACTGTCCCTAACTTAAGTATATTTGCTAAGTGCTCTTACGGTGTAGGAATCGTAAGTGAATAAGTATGAACGTTTGCTTACTATTTATTAATATTATATTTATTCAATTATTAATAATAATAATAATAAGCTGGGGTATAAGCTATATCTTATTCCGAGTTACTCTATTTATTGCTTTGTTACTCCAATATCTTCCTGCTATGGTAATTATTTCGTCTATCCACACGTTTTTTGGTTGATCTATCTTTCTTTTCCCCACTGGGCCTTTCCGCATTGTCGTCTCCCATATTCATCTCTTGTCGGTAAGTCTCGCTACCTGCCAATCGTCATTCATTTATTAGTATTATTTTAATTTCATTGAATAAAACGGTGCACAAGCACAAATGCATCCTAATGGTAAAAGACAACCATGGCCTACAGACTTGTAGGTGCGTCACTGTCGCCTGTCGGCTTATTCTGGGTATAATGTACCTCTGCCTACCTATTAGGAGATATGAGGGTATCGATATTTATTTAAAATGTGGACAACAGATGATTTATTAAATTATTTTGCAGTTCTTAAGATCGGTTATGGGAAGTGCTCGCTATAAATAATGAAATAAGCCTCGAGCTGTAGGCTTTTATTCCGAGTTGAGTGCAGTTCTTTCAGAGTTATCTAAAGTGCTGGCGTCCTTCATACTAGATGTAGTTTGAATATTATGGTAGCGTACGTTCTAGAATCTGCTTTGGTAAAACCTCACAAACTACAATCTATCTATGTAATACAGAAAGGAAGGAAATGGATTTTTAAAATGGTTAAATCATTTTCAGAAAACAGCACTTGCAATTTTTAATCCGTTATATGTAAACTTGTTTGCTTTTAACTTTTGAATTTACAATTTCAATAACCGTTCTTGTTTCTTTTTACAAGCTTTTTTTTAACTGGTAATGTATGTTTGTACTTAGTATGTATAATGTATATATACATATATTTACACAGGTAAATAGCCTACGTCATTCAGTAACAATTTCCTGCATTTTAAATTTGCAATATCTTCGAATACATTTCTTAAATTTGAATTCAAATCTCATACTGTATACACCATATGATCTATATTGAATGTACAAAGTGTTTCTGATTCAATTGGTATAAGGTATTATGCTGTACCTATGTAATATTAAAATAATCGCTTTGTACTAAAAGCATATTATATATGTTTACAAGGTACATACACTGGAATAGTATTTTTTAAGAATTGTTGTCTGTCTCCATATGTTCGTCTGACAGATAGACAGAGAGACGAACATTCTAAAAAATATTACTTTGGATACAGACTTTTATAATGAATACGCTAGTGCTACCATTTGAAGACAAAAATAATATTTACAATTTTAGTAAAACTAACAATTTACTTTAATGAAATTAAAACTTAGTTCATATTATCATAATGATCATTATACACTATGATGATGCTTCAAGTTCAGATCTATAATGAGTTATAAGTATTTAAATAAGAATTTCGAAAAATAAAAATGATGAATCAAATATGTAAATAAATTTTTCATTTCCCTGTGGTGTAACGGTACGGCTATCACCTGTTAAGGCCGTTAGCCGCATAAGTCCAGGGTTCAATTCCCAGGTCGAGCAACTTTTCTTAAAGGTTTTTCAGATTATTCTGAGTAAGCATTACGTTGCCTGGGATTGGAATTGGCCCGAAGTGGCGACAGGTTTGCCACCTATCGCATCATGGGCTCTAGTACCTTGGTTAATCGTGGGTGTTCTAGTATATCTTCTGGACTTACGAGTCATGGATAGTGCATGCACACCTCTGCCTACCCCTACGGGGATAATAGGCATGAGAGTAATTAAATAAGTTTTATTGAAACTAAAAAAATAAAACACATAATATGAGTGTTACACACATCGAAAGGGTAGGCAGGGTAGCACCCAGTTGTATCTGTCGCCATATCGAGCAGAAATCCAATCTCAGGCTACGATATGTTTTTCAGATAAATTCAAAACAACTTATAAGAACAAGTTGTCCAACCAGGGAAGCGAATCCAGGTGCTATCGAAATGGACGTCCTAACGTTAACCACTAGACCACCAAGATTCTTAATAATTTTTTTAATAAAATTTAGTAAACATTTTCAAAGAATAATGATAGAATAAATTACGATGACGCTTAAATCTCAGAGCAATGTAACGAAAAAGTTGTTTCTATCTTTTGAAATTAAAAATGTAGACGTATTGGTTAAAATATGAAAGTCTTTTCAAAGCGCCGCGGCGAAATGAAATATGGGTCAAAATTGCAGTCTAGTGAAATATACCTTTGGAACTAATTTTGTAAAATAATTATTCTGACGCCATTAATTAAAAAGTTGCTCCTCGGCCACAGCTTCCTAATACCCAATTATTCTAAGAATTAAAAAATCGGACCTTTAATTAAAGTTGAATGAAATTATTTTATTCTATGCATTTTCTAACAAAGGTTATAAAACCTATAACTTACGAGGGACTTAGGGAACTTAAATTATTGCAAATGTTTTACAAGTCTATGAATGAAAGGGTTATAATATTTATAATTGGACGCAGTTGAGCAAAAAAGATCCAATCCACATCAAACTAGTTTTGAAATAATTGACTTTGAAGTTTATATCGTATTTTGTCATAATTGATTTACGGTATTACGGTAAAGCGGTTATTTTCATATTACATACAGACAGTCCAATTTTATTTATTTGTAAAGATGATGATTAGATTTATATTTAATCTAGGGGATTAGACTAGGACACCAGTTTTTACACAAAGCGGCTGCCATCTGACCTCTGCAACTCAGAAGCGAAACTAGGCCCAAACCTAGAATAGGTCGAATTCAGTATTCGTATTTAAGACATTTAATACATCGCTATAGTTTATACTGAATGTTCATTTAACTTGCTTAAAACAAAGCAAGCTCTTGGTGATCTGATTGCAGTGAACGACGCTCATAATGAAGTTATAGTTCAAGAAACATTGTCCGTAAGAAGACTGATTGTATCAAGTTGTTACTTTTGTTGCGAATAAAATTAAAAAGGGGAAACTTTATTTAATCTGTTTGGTACCACTTACCCCTAGTTAATTGTAGAGTTAGAAATAACGGCTACATATCAATAATTAATTATTCTGTTGTGCTATTTTGCAATAACTGTTGTCATAAACTGCTATCCTGTTATCCTGTTTTTTTTACCTCTCGTGCTTTTATTTCGGTATTATTTCAATTATTGCCAAAACGTATAAAATCGTAGTCAAAGGAGCGACGACCTTTTTTTTTTTACCTCTTACTAGTTTAAAATCGTATCAGAGAAGCGACAAGTTCGAACAACAGTCAACAACAATAACAGGATAACAGGATGAGTAAAAATTCAATAATTTCGTTATCTGTTGTGCAAAAATAACATGTTATTGTAATAATGATCATCTCTAGTTAATTGTGTTGCCATAACGCCAGTGCTAGTTAGGGTTCCGTACCCAAAGGGTATTACTTAGACCCTATTACTTAGACTGATTGTCAGTCTGTCTGTCAGTCTGTCAACAGGCTATATCTCATGAAGTGTATAAGACACTTGAAATTTTCACAGATGATGTATTTCTGTTGCCGCTATATCCAAAATGAATAAAACAAATATATATAGGGTGCATATTGCACTTGCACTTGAGAGAATTTTTTATATTCGCAAAATAACTTCGTCTAAACAAAGTCGCATCCTGCTGTCTATCCCCCTATGTATGCTTATAACATTAAAACTATGCAACGGATTTTGATGCGGTTTTCTTTAGTAGATAAAGTGAAACAAGAAGATAAATATGTATTTAGTATACACAATATACCCGTTTGAAGACGGGGGATCACTAATATCATATTATAATTGCATAGATAAATTTATTTAACATAGTGACCTATAAATAAATATACTAGATAGGCTAACTATATATTTTGCCGTTTTCAACAATCTATCAAGGATAAGAGATAGGGCTACCTTTGATCGGTAACCAGGCAATCATTTATTTTTCAATAATTAATAATTATATATTTTAGCAACAAAATTCTAGTAAGCCTATATCTTACTCTATTTAGGTTATTAAAAGCGGCTAAACTATATAAATTTAAGACAAAGAATAAACAATTAAGTATATACATATCACTAAAAAGGATTATATTACATTAGAATAGAATAGAAAATATTATATAATAGAACGTACGAGTACAAGCGCTTCTTATGAAGCGTCTAAATTCTAAAATTTATCGCAGGATCGGAGCGCGGCCACTCACTGAGAAGATTTGTGTTTTATATCGAACAAAAACTTTTATTAAAATAAAATTTATTTGAAACTGTAATACTTTGTATTAAAATATGTATATTTTAACATTGAGAATGAAATGATTTTAGTATTCTTTTTACGCCTTATCACGTGTTATATCAGATGATATTGGGATCGGCTACCTAATCTACCTAATAAAAAAATTTGAATATAATTTGTAATGAAACTGTATACTTTAACGTTGAGAATGAAATGATTTTATTTATTTATTTATTTATTTATTTAACACTTTATTGTACACATGATATATTATAGCAAACAAGAAAAATAAAATATAACAAAGAGTACAAAAGGCGAGCTTATCTCTGTCAAGAGATGTCTTACAGCGAACCTAGGATAGAGAAAAAACATAAATAAAAGAAAAATTAATATTATGTTAAATTGTAAAATTAATAACTTTATAATTTGACGTAATATAACATCATTTCAAAAGGAGTAAAATGTGACAATAAAATGTCACAATACAAATCTTAAGGGGACTTCGAGCTTTTGACGCTAATCGGTTTTCGGCATTTTTTGCAATATAAGTGAATATGTGTGTAAGAGGTAACAGAGGCAACTACAAGTTATCATGTTTCTAAGTTTTAGAGTAAATCCTCAAGTGTCTTACTTATGAATTTCATAACTAAATCTTTAATAATAAAGATACAATAAGCGATCAAACGAACGCATTTATTTTGAAATTACCGAGAACGGCTCTTAATAAGTAATTTCTACACATGAGAGACTATAATAAAAAAATATTATGTCGTCTAGTTTGGTATAAAGAAATATTTTTAAAGCATATTATATTTAATCGTATTTTTTTCATTAAGTTGTTCCGTATTGTCTGCATATTATTTTTTATGCTAACTAATGTAATGAAAGAATTATTAGGATAATCAAAAAAAATTTTTTTTTTTCATGAGTGACATGATGAAAATTGTTTATATATGACAACTGTCTGTATAATACTGACTGTTGTCATATATTAAAATTTTATATTTGACAATCTCGTGTTTTTTTTTTCAATTTTAATTTATGTTTTAGAAAAACACAATCCGTTACGTCACTGAATTTCTTTTCGTGGTGCAAATTGTATTCGTGAAGTTTGCAGTTGCCATTGAAGCAGGTAAACTACCAAAAGAATGCAACAAGATAAAAATATTACTGCATAATAAATTACTTCAAGAGAAAGGTAGTTTTTGCTAACGTTTTTTATTATTTTTGAATTTTATGACAAGTCAGCGAAGTAGTGCCTGGTTCTCGTGTTGGTAAGAGACTGCAGTAGCGGAGGCCACCATAAATAGTGTAGCGGTCGATTGCTAGTGCTGACCCGATGTGCGAATCTTCGGGCTACTTTACTCTCCGCACTGGTATACGAGAAGTCATTACGGCGCTGGTATAGGTCAGGCGGTGAATAGTCCGGGCGAGTTGCCGCACAGCACTCTGACACCAGTAGAGATGGTCATTATTACAATAACAGGTTATAATAACATGTTATTCTTGCACAACAGGTAACGAAATTATTGAATTTTTACTCATCCTTTTATCCTGTTATTGTTGTTAGAGCTTGAATTGAAATAATGTCGAAATAAGAGTAAGAGCTAAAAAAAGGTCGTCGCTTCTCTGACTACGATTTCATACGTTTTGACAACAGTTATTGAAAACAACATTTCAAATAACAGGATAAAAGGATAGCAGTTTCTGACAACTGTTATTGAAAAATAGCAGAACAATATAATTCATTATTGGTATATAGCCGTTGTTGCCATCTCTAGCCACCAGTGGTCTTACTTATCTAATTTTTTACTACTAAACTGCGATCTATTGACCCTTTGAACTTGGTTGCCTTTTTTGTAAAATTAGCAGATAAGACAATTTTCCCATACAAACATACCTATGTTATTGGTTTACAGATTTAAAAATTCGATACATTGCCTGTTTTTTAGGGTTCCATACCAGAATAATAACAACTCCGCTGTCAGTCTGTTTGTCACCGGGCTGTATCTCATAAGTCATTATCGTTAAAAAGTTGAGATTTTCACAGACGATGTATTTCTGTTGCCACAGTAACAACAAATATTAAAAACAGAAAATAATAAATATATATACAAACGTCACTTTTTCCCTTTTTTATAGATAATGGAGCCCTTGGTGCGAAAGTGCGACTCGCACTTGTCCAGTTTATATTACATATTATTCAGCTGGAAATATTGCCGATAGTGATGAGTATTAGAGTAGTTGAAGGACCTATAAACCTCTTAAAATATTTAATAATTATATAAATATTTATCTTAAATGTTTTTCAGATTTTTCTGTGTGAGCATTACATTGCCCGGGATTGGAATGTGCCCGAAGTGGCGATAGGCTTGCCCACCTATTACATCAGGGTCGTAGTACCTTGGCTAGTCTTGGGTGTGTTCTAGTATATAAACTGGACTTACGAGTCGTGGACATACTAGCACACCTCTGCCTACCACTTCGTTGATATCTTATATCTATATTTATTTGGTTATTTTCAGATGAAGGAGAACGGATGAAAATACAAAGATTCGCTAAATATGTTGAAGTCCGTCCTTTCAAATTTGAAGTGTTATCAATTTTATCGTTGGACGCGTCATTTCCTGTCGCAATTTTAAACATTTGCGTCACTTACACTATAGTGCTTCTACAACTTACACATGTATATTAAAAATCAAATTGTTCAAAAAGATAGAGTTCGGTGCAAAAGTAAGAAGGGTTTTATTAATATAAATTTCACACCACTTTGACAGTCCTACCACTATACATGATATATATCTTAATCATTACATATTATAAAACAAAGTCACTTCTGTCTGTTCCTATGTATGCTTAAATCTTTAAAAATAAGCAACGGATTTTGATGTGTTTTTTTTAATAGATAGAGTGATTCAAGAAGAATGTTTTTATGTATGTAACATGTATAGTGCACCCGTGCGAAGCCGGGGCGGGTCGCTAGTTTAATGTATATTTTTGATAGCTGCAGCTGCCAATTTAGTCTATCCTTGACTCACCTGATATTTCTATCAGGTGTAAAAAATACCTATTTGCCCTTTCTTTAAAGTTGCTTAAACGGTCTAGAAACAGGCAGAGAATTTGCATAACGTAAGAAGTAAATCTTTTTGTCCGTGTGAAAGATATATTTTTATGTACAAATACGAAATTAAATGTTTAAGAATTTTTGTCTGTCTGCCTACCCTTTAATCTCTGAAGCGGCTGGGCCGATTTTGACGGAGCTTTCACTGGCAGATAGCTAATGTAATGTTACAGTAAGTTTTTACCGCCTAACAGCCAATGTCGTGTTACCTATGAGCTAAACTAATTTAAGGCTTTGATGAACATAACACAAAATAAATATGGATAGATATATAAAAGCATTTTATTATTATGAATAATACAAATAGAAAGAGAATAAAAATAAAAAAAAAACAAAAATTATTTTTCGTTACCCTAGAAAATAAATCTTAGACATTTTTTTCGGAAATATAAATTTTAACTTACACAAAATAAATGTCTGAACGCACACTTAAGATTTAAAGATTTGTCATTATTTCTGTACGGACGCATAAATATTTGAGGAACTTCTATGTATTTACTTAACGCATTTTTTAATCTTTTTAATTGATTTAAAAAAATATATAGACAATGCATAAATGTCAATCATTACTTAATAGTATTTGACACGATGGACGACAAATGTTTGATCATTTATTGAAAATAATTAATTTTTCACAATTATTTCTTCATATAGTTTTTATTGTTTTTAAGATGTATTCTGCTGTTCGGGGCAGAGGCAAATCCAACGAATTAAAAACCATGAAAATTGGTCCAGCAGATCTCGAGTTATAAGTGTTGTAACATACCCGTCTTTCTTATATATACCTATAGATTAACTACATAATATTGAATGAAATGTTTATTTATGAAATGTGTGATGGAAATAAAAACCCAAACACTTTTGTTTTGTTTTAATCTATTTTATCTGTTTGGTTCAGGTATCGACAATGTCACAAACAAACCTCAAATTCCATCGCAAACAACATGCAACCTTATAACCTAAAACCGATAATTATTTATACCTACATAGAAAAATATAGTAAAATAAATCCTATTGGTACAGGAAGAAAATACGTTAAAAATGAAGGGAAAAATAAATTACGATCGAGACGAGTTCGGGAAGTGGGAGGGGGGAGGGGTTTTAAGGGTATTCCGGCAAAACCACAAGTCATTGGAAAAAAACATAGTTAGGTAGGCAACAAAGAGAACTACTATTTTAAACTCATAATTATATTAATAGGGAGTGATCATAACTTAAAAATAGCTAATGAATAATAATAAATAAATATTACTAGACCAATTAAATAAATTGATCTAACCCCAAAGTAAGCAAATTATATGATTGTGTCAGGCCTACGCCACTCGGCCGTACCTACAGCGATAAGTACCTACAAAATTTCGTGGCGCCGTCGCCACTCTAGTACCATAGTTAT
>DVZL01005000.1:0-12421 GCA_018236625.1 Lasaia peninsularis
ACCGACTGCATTAAAAAGAGGGTATGTTTTTACGCGATTAGTATTATAAGTCGGAAAAATGTCTGCAATTTTAAAGTTGTCTATATTATTAAAATAATTCACGCAGGCGAAGCCGCGGGCGGACTGGTAGTATAAAATAATTAAATGGAAACGTGGATGAAGTCGCGGGCACAGCTAGTTAGTATATAACTCTGCCACCCACTTGAAGGATATAGGCGTGAAAGTTTTCTTCCCTATATACAGCGATGGGGTCGTTACATCCCTACGCTACAAAAGTCTCACTTTATTGATACCCAGGTAAGGTTAGTTTAATCTATCTATCAATCTAATACCTTTAAACGAGCAATTCTTGTATATATACATATATCAGCGATTTCGAAAACGGCTCGAACGATTTTCTTGAAATTTTGTAGATAGGGGGTTTCGAGAGAGATAAATCGATCTAGCTAGGTTTTATTTTCTGGTTTCGTTTATTAATCGTGTTTTCATTGAATAAAAACCTATGTCTTTATAATACAAAGGTTAATTTCGCTAACATTTTCGAAATTAGAATAGCTCAGTTGGTAAATCGGGGCCTGAAAACTCGTAAACCCTGGTTCAAATCTCAGTCCGATTGTTACTTTTTTCATTTTTTTTTAAGAAGAAGTTCCTTCTTTTTGAGAAAAAAACTCCAAAAATTCCAAAAAAACCTGATCTACTAAAAAAACACCGAGCGAAGCTCGGTCATTCGGGTACTGATATTTAATTCAGTAAGTTTTTTAGCTACATTGTCTCAAATCTATTCTCAGGTCATTATACCGCGCATGCTAGCCCTGCAGCTGTATGTAAATTCACTCACGACTGGCAGTCGGCTTACATTTATGAAAATTATACCCTCCTTATATTACGCAAGAGTTCGGGTTCGATAATGATACCATTACATTCATTTAAGTATATGTGATCATGGTATCCTGATAATGGTGACCAAGAAAACTCTTACTAGCTAAAGCAGCCATATTTATGTAATAAATAAAATTGAAGTGTCTGTATGTAATATTAAAATAACCGCGTTTGACTAAATGCATTTGTATGTTTACAATGTGCACATACCAAAAGAATACTTTTTTCTGCCTATATGTCTGTTTGACTGTCTCTTTGTATATACCCACTAATCTCCGAAACGGATGGAGCGATTTTGACGGGTCTTTCACTGGCAGACAGCTTATGTAATAAGGAACGGCTTAAGCTACTTTTGAAGTATATGAATGTTAGCTGGGTCTATTCTACACAGGATACTCGAAGCAACACGGAATAAGTAACTGCATATTATAAAACAAAGTCGTTTCATCCTTTCTGTCTATTTCTATGTTTAATGTAACATCACCCTGTTGGGCACAAAATCTAATCACAAGCAATTATGTTTTATTATTTTTTTTGTGTACGAGTTTGTACCGTGTGTACGTACCTACATATGCAGTAGTAGCAGTACCTCCACGCCTATTATCCCCGAAGAGGTAGGTAGAGATGTGTTAGTATATCCACGACTCGTAAGTCTGGTAAATATACGAGACTCGTACTAGAACACCCACGATTAGCCAAGGTACTAAGGCCAATGATGTAGTAGGTGGCAAGCCAATCGCCATTTCGGTCACATTCCAATCCCGGGCAATGTAATGCTTACTCAGAATAATCTGAAAAACATTTTAAGAAAAGTTACCCACCTGTGAATTGAACCCGGGACCCTACTCGGCTAACGGTCATAGCACACACAGCGGCGATATTTTATTATATTTTGGTATGCGAGTATGTACCGTTCATACATATGCATTTAGTAAAAAGCGATTATTCTAATAATACAAACAAACACACCAATTTTATTTAGTTGTGTATACATAACAGATATATTCGCAATAAAAACTATAACTATTCTGTTACTTCGTTGAAAGCATTGTTTGGTAATTTTAAACTTAATAAAGTATTTTTTGTTTTCACTTCCATTGTTCAAATTTAACATCATAATAAAAATAAATTGCAAATGCATTTTACTTTCGCAATATGATATATTATATGATGAACATTATTTTAACAAACTGTTAATGTATTTGAGTTGGTTTCTTAGGGTTCCACTGCCAAAGAGTAAAAGCGGGACCCTATTACTTAGCTAGTATAGAAATATATTCGATTGAGTGTATTTGTTAATAAAAACGAGGCGCAATATGAGGATTCCGTACCTGTTGTCTATAATAACGGCAAACAATATTATATTTTACAAGTTTTTTTGTGGGATACGACAGCAAACAAGCACACGGGTTCCCTGATAGGAAGAGACAACCGTGGCCTATAGACACCATAGATATTGTTTAATTTGTTTATTAAGTTAATTTTACTTGTTTATTTTGAAATGAATACGTAACGAAACACTGAGAATGTTTTGAGCAACTACTCTTTCTCTTTATAGCGATCTAAATATGGATAGCGACATCTATTTTTTGAGCCGGGTAATTCGTTTTATTGAATATTTAAATGCCTCTCGGCACTTTAAGTGTAGATATTATTTATTATAGTATTTTATATTGGCGTTCTCGGAAACTACACTAACGATTTCGTTGAAATTTGATACCTAGGCGTTTTGGAGGGTAAAAATTTTATCTAGATAGGTCTTATGAATTAAAAAAAACCGTCAAGTGCGAGTCAGATTCGCACAGGAAAGGTTTCCTTACCTATATCTATAAAAACGGCGAAAATCAAGTTTGTTGTATGGGAGCACCCTTTATATAAATACTAGCTCCCCGTTCGCGGCTTCGCCCGCGTGAATTATTTTAATATCACAGATAACTTTCAAAAGGCAGAAGAAGTAATATTTTCATCTTACTTATTGCGTAAAAACATACCCTCTTTTATGTAGTCAGTTAACAAGTAGCCTATGTCCTTCCTCAAGGTCAACTCTATATATGTACATATATTTTATATTGTTCATCGTTGGCGCTTGGTGAAACTTCCACATATTCATATTTTAAATTAGAAATACATGTACTTTTTCACATATAACTTATAATTGAAAACTATTTTTTAAATAGCCAACCGGTTTCGCCTTTTACAGCATCATCAGGGCTAAAATAAGTAACTAAAAGCTAAAAGTTTAGTAAGTATATCTGTACTGAATTTTATCAAAATCGTTTCAGTGAATAGGCGTGAAAGCGTAACAGACAGACAGAGTTACTTTCGCATTTATAATATTAGTACGGATTTTATTCTGTTTTAGTATTTGTTGTTGTAGCAAGAATAGAAATACATTATTTGTGAAAATTTCAATTAATAATAGGGTTCTGTGTGTACCCTTTAGGCGAGGAACCGTAAAAACAAACGCCATGTCGAAATATCCCTCAGTATTTTTGACTTCAAATAGTTACGCAAACTAATAGCTACTAAAGACAGAGCTGATACACTAACTACACTGCGACTTATAAATCTTTTAAACGAAACAGGGCACCAATTTACTGTTATGAAATCGTTTACCGTCGAAAGTCCTTTCACAATGACGTCTAGTATTTAGGTTGTATTTGAATAAACTGTGACAAATGCTGGCTCAAGAATGGATTGAGCAAAATATGGCCTTTTCTTTGTATGGCTTACATGTGATATATTTATTTGTTGTATAGCCTTATACGCTAGTCACACATCGGTTTTGTTGCACCGAAAAATTGTTTATATAATAGTTCATTTAAAATTGTTCATATAAAAGTTCATCAAGTTCATATAAATCATCATCTACCCTTGTTTAAATTTAAAAAAATATATCAAATCAAAAAAGTCAAAATTGGGTTGCTGAATATGTTGATATAAATTCTTAAGATCAATTGCTCCTGCAAGTGTATATATTAGTTAATATGTTATTTAAATTTGAAATCCGATTCCGCTTAACCTTCGAAATCTATACAAATAAATAAAATTGGAGTGTTTGTATTTAAATTTATTAAAATAACCAATTTTTACTAAATGTATATGTATGTTTAAAAGGGATAGACACCAAAATAGCATTTTTTAACCTAATCTAAGTTTGGACCTAGTTTTCATCTGGATTGTACGTCAATCGCTTTGCTTAAAAACTGGTGTCCTAGTCAAATCCCCTAGATTAGGCTGCCGACCCCCATCTGATATAACACGGGCTAAGATGATGACTGTATACACATACATATTTAGTACAAAGCGATAATATTAATAGGTACCACAAACACTCCAATTTTTGTAATTGTATAAATAGGGATGTAGAGACGATATAATTTTAAAGATGAAATTTTATCTACATTATAACACCGTGTGAGGTTTTGTTCTCAACACTATGTTTCACAACACTAATCATTCATCAAGTTCTACCTTGATATTTCCGCGCGGAATGTTTAGGGCGTGACATAGTACGTGCTCTGGTTTTCATTAATCAATTTTAATACTATCTTAAGCCTGATTTACACGTATTAAGCTGATAATGTTTATTACATTCTCTAGGATACGATAAAATTTTAAATTTAACTATTTTACTATTTAATATCTATACTATTAAATTGATAAGGTTAATTGAATTTTCTAAAATATCTACATTTTAGTTTGCAATTCGTTAAATTGTACTTCTCATTTAAATTTTAGTATTTTATTACTATTTAAGATTTAGACGTATTAATTTGATAGAGTTAACTAAATTCTCTAAAATATGACTAAATTTTACTTTGCAACTAGTTAAATTGTACTTCTCGTTTAAATTTAAGTAAAATATACATGACTACTTATAAACTAAATAAGTGTATATCAGACTTTAGAGTTAGAATAATTTACTAAATAAAATTTAGTTATTTTTATTTGATATATTGTTGTAAAAGCTTATTCGTTGTCTGTATTACCTTCGTGGTAGAGAATAGTTAGCATTTGACTTACAAGGTGTGAGGTCCCGAGTAAGGCAGCTTATTCTGTGAGTTTAACTAAAAAACAAAACGTGCCTATGATTGGATTTGTGCCCGATATAGCAACTGATTTGCCACCTATTCTAGGGACCTTTTATCGTCGACTAATTTTAGTTGCATATACATCTCTACCTACCCTTTCAGGGATATGAGTGTGATGATTTATTTTAATATTTATATATTTTTTAAAATGATAAGTAGTTAACTAAATTATCTAAGTTATGACTCAATTTTTTTTATTTGCAACTTGTAAAATTGTATGTTTAATGTATTTTTTCGCTTCAATTTATGTAATGTTTATTTGACTCATCAACTAAATAAGTGTGTATCAGGCCTTAGATTTAGAATGATTTTGTAAGAAAACCATATCGACAGTCTCAAATGGCTATATCCTTTATCTTGCGATTACGAAAGCTAAATCAAAATCTAAAGCTATAAAACTCAACTCAGTAGCTGGATATAACAATTCTTATTTAATAAGAATAATATTTATTTATTCACTCAACTCAAAGTTTATACAATAAAAAAAACATTAACATCGTGCGAGTCTTGTGCTTGAAGTAGATGTTTTAAAAATCCGCTCTGAATAAAATATTCTTCGTTTTCCCTTTCCGGTTTTAGTTTTACCCAGAGCTACTGCCATCGGACCTCAGCAACACAGATGGGAAACTAGGTCTAATCCTAGATTAGATCGAATCCGAAAAGAGTCAAAGCATTCACAAAATAAACTTAATTAAAAAAAATTTCATTGGTAAGTACATGGCGGAGTTTAAGGCTTGACTGTATGAATAGAAGTCCAAAGCGCCACCACCCCAGGTTCTAGTGCTCTAAATAAGACGTCGATAGAAATAAATATAATGGGAGTGTCTGTATGTAATATCAAAATAACCATTTTTTTACTAAATGCATATGTTTGTTTACAAGGCATATATACCAAAATAATATTTTTTAGAATTTTTGTATGTGTCTGTTTGTTTGTTACCGCTAATCTCTGTAACTTCGATCCTCTGCTTCTAATCTCTGAAAGTTGAAGTAATAAATGGCTTAGGCTAATTTTATTTAAGAATCTTATTTTAGAAATGTATTTAAAATAAAATAATTAAAAAAAAACACGGGCTAAGTTTCGAGCACAGCTAATATCAACATTTATTTAAAAAGAAAATTAGCGTTTATTTAATAATAGACGATAAGAAATGAAATCTTCTCTTTATTTAATACTTACTTGTAACATTATACCTAATCGTAAAATTAAACTTGTAAATACTTAAAAACTTTAAGCGATACAAATATGTTCATATTAACAAAGAATTCCAATTAAAACTTGTAAATATTAACATACACTTGCAAAATTCATGTTTAACATTTCAAAACGTATTTTTAAATAAGGAAATTATATTTAATTGTTCTAGTTGTAAATTGTAATGCATGTCGTAAATTTAAAAAGAAAGCGACTAAAGTTCACTTTGGATTTAGTTTTAAGGATATGAAAGTTTAGTTATTTCTATATAATATAGTTTTTGTGACACTTTTAAAAAAACTCACTTAATTTAAATACAAAAAGCATCAAGTAAGCTTTAATTTCACATATGAGCCAATTAAATGACAAAGGAGGTTTATATACTTACTTATACATTGTTTACTGCCTGGCAATACTATAAAGTGTAAGTAAAGTATGAAGTCCGGATAAAAGTACCCTTGTATATTCTTTGAGGTGAAACCAATGCTTAATTTTTTTTAATAAAAAAGGAGGCTTGAAGATACATTTTTTTATAAAAAATAAATGATATTTTTTAAACTAGGTTTTTAAACTACGAAACCTGAATTGGTATTAATATTTTACACCAATTGCTATCGACAGAGTTGTATAGATGTCGTGATTCGCAATTTCATAAGACCTAGACCTATCTGGATTGTTAGAGCCGTTTCCGAGATCGCCGGTATAAATAAATAAATATATACCTTTTATTTACCTTATTTGTGTATGTATATGTTTTACTAAATATAATAATTGTACATACGTTAGTTTTGTGTTTAATTGTTTAATTTTATCAATGTATTAAACATTGATAAAATTAAACAATTAAACACAACCACTTGATTTTACACTAAGTTTAGGTTTTTCTGTGTTTTTTTTATGTTTTTTTTAGCTGGCAGTAATCTCTTTTGTAGGAGATGCTTCGCCTTTTGTACTGTGATATATTTAAGTGATTGTTTTTGTTATGTTGTTCACTGTACAATAAAGAATTAAATAAATATAACTACAAGAATTTTTCGCTTGAAAAATGTCAGTAACAGCTGCCCGAGTAATAAACATAATTACATAGCTGTTTGGACCATATTTATGCTCGTATATCGTGATTCCAAATGATTTAATTTCGTGCGAAACATAGCCTTAATGGTTCTAATACTTCGCTCCTATTCAACTTATGCCCAGTAATTTACAATGTTAACTCGTGGATAACCTATTTGTTCCATAACGTGCTGCTAATATATGTTTCAACACATCGCATTAAACTTTTTTATTCTTATATACGTTTCTCTTCTAATTTCTTATTAGGTTTCAGACCTAGTTTGATATTTTTGCCTCGATAAGATATTTCGTCATTTACTTTTAATGGGTTTATCAGATTTATAAAACATAACAAATATTTTAAATTTTAAAGGTTACATACCCAAAAAGTCACGTATTTTAGTATTTCTTGTTTTAGCGGCAACACATAATCTGAGAAAATTTCAACTGTCTGTCGTGGTTCATGAGATACAGCCTGGTGATAGACAGACAGACGGACAGCAAAGTCTCAGTAATAGGGCTTTGTTTACACCATTTGGCTATAGAACCCTAAAAAGCTGTCCTATGTCCTTTCGGGGATATGGCAGTTACGATATTTATTTTTAATTTTTTAATTTAGAAGAAATTAATATTATCATTACTTTTACAAAGTGTGAAACATAATAAACTTGGACTCGCGCATCAGGCCCAACACCCCGGCCATAGAACAGTGACGCACCCATAACATCTATGGTGTCTATAGGACACAGTTGTCTCTTACCATCAGGAGAGCCAGGTGCTTGTTCGCTGTCTTATCCCATAAAAAATATAACATTAGCCTTAAGTCCGAATCCAATCATGAGTACAAGCTTTTTGTTAATAAACACCTAAGATTTATCATAATTCTTATTATTTTACTGCGGCTAATCGAATAGTGCAAAAACGCTTGTATTCAATGAACATATTGACATTGAGATTCCTTTGTTTTTAGTATTTTGATGATATAATATTGATTGAACGTCGGTAGCCTAGTGCTACGAGCTTTGCATTATTCCGGTAATCCGGGTTCAAACCGCGTTATGTACCAATGAGTTTTTTTTAGCAGATACATTTTCTGAGTTCTTTTATGGCGAAGGAAAAGATCGTGAAGCAACCCGGGATTTGTTCCAATAAAACAATATGGCGACGGACTTTCTGGAGGGACCTAATTCATGTGAAGTACATGTGAACCTCTCCGTCACCTTTCGGTGATATGGTCATGATGGTTATTTCTAGAAATAAAAGTAGCCTAAGCCTTACCTTATTACATCAGCTATCTGTCAATGGAAGTCCCATCAAAATCACTCGAGCCGTTTCAAAAATTAGTGGGAGCAAACAGACAGAAAAAAAAATTGGTATATGTTTTTTTATGATATTAGAAGGCAAACAAGCAGACGGATTTCCTGATGGTAAGAAATACACGTCGCCTATAGACACCAAAGGTAGAAATGGTACGTTGCCAACCTGAGGCTGGGATGGTAAGCTCTTGCGTGAGTAAGTTTACTGGCTACCCTACCCTTCAGACCACAACACGACAATGGCGAGCACTGCCGCTATTGTGGCAGGAATATGTAAGGCGGCGGTGTTAGTAACGATGTTCCGTTTTTACCTTTTAGGTACTGAACCTTAGAAAAGATATGCTGTCCAACAATAATGAACATTACCGAATAAAATGTTAAAGTCATTGCCAATGGCCAAGGCCAATTTTTCGCTTATTAGTTACACAATGGTGGTTCATAGCCGCCAAGAGCAAGGTCAGACGGTGTTGGCCCCTGCTCATCAATTTTATGTAAATAATCTTTCGCTATTCGCGGAGTACAATAAAAGACGGGCCCATGATTGATTATGATAATATCTTAAATGTACGGTGATTGAAAATACAAAATCATTTGTTGTAGAGCCGCTACAAAGCATTGTGTTCTTTTGAACGTAAAAGCTTTGGAAAAATTGATATTTTTTTAGGTTATGTAACTCACATACATATATAAAAATCATTTCTTCGTGTTGGTCCGGGTCTTTTTGTAGAAAAAACCATCCATGTATCAGGTAGCGTAAGTGAGCATAGGTTATCAAAGTCATTGCCAACAAGACCACTGGTGGTAGAGTGCTGTGCAGCAACGCACCCGGGTAGGGTGGACCATCTTATTAATATTCCTACCGCCATAATGACATTGTCGTGTTCCGGTCCAGAGGGTTGGGTGGCCGATAGACTTGCAAACCAGGCCTAACGTTTCGGCTTCGTTTTATTATCCCGAAAGATCAAAATCGAATTTGAAACCATTATAACCATTGAAACTTAAAAAAACTATAAGTGCGATACTGATTCATGCAATAAAGGTTTACGTTTGTTGTATGGGACCAGCCTGTATGTACTTATTTTATTCCTTTTTGTATTTTTCGTTATAGTGGTAACAAAAATACATAATTTAAGAAAAAATCAACTCTCTATTATAGTTAATACATTTATGTATAAAAACGGTAAAAATCACGTTAATATTATTAAAATTGCTTTATTTTACACATTTCTAAAACAAAACTCTAAAAAATATTGTTTTGGTATATATATACCTTGTAAACATACACATATGCATAGTAAAAAGCGAATTTCTTAATTGTTTAGATTTTGTTGTGATTTTTGGTATTTGTTGTTATAGCGGCGACAGAAAAAGATCATCTTTTAAAAATTTCAGCTGTCTAGCCATGTAGAGGAACTGAGTCCGTTTTTTACCATTTGGTTATATACCCTAAACATACGACACAGGCCGGATGGTACAACGTTCAACTAGTATTGCATTAAATATTTATTTAATTAAAATAATGCTCACATCATTTTAATATTCACCTACGTACGTTACCGAGCTTCAACCGGTAGTTATTTTTTCGCCAAAATTGCCGTTTGACACACCAAGTGCTGACAGAGTCGTATAGATGTCGTGATTCGCAATTTCATAACATATCTAGAACAATTTTTAACTGTAGTTTTATAAGACATAATACCTATTTAGATCAATTTAACCTCCCGAGAAACCCCTAGATACCAAATTTCAGCGAAACTGTTAAAGCCTTTTCCAAGATAGCAAATATATAAATAAGAATTGCTCGTTTAAAAGTATTAAATTTGATATAGTCACCTCTTTATACAATTAAAAAATATATATAGATAGTATTGAGGTTGTGAAATTTCCGTACATACCATCAAGTCGGCCCGTCTTGTTATCTTTACTGTTTCTGCAATCCTAAATCAATCCTACTACTCCCGGACCCTTGAATAATAATTTTTAGAGCTTACTCTTTTGTTATAAATTATCCTTATTGGTTGTATAACACACAGCAACGCTGTTTTAAGAAACTTGAATTTAATGTCATCAAAGTTAATTGAATTAAGAGTTCATTCATTCATACTCATTCTATCGTTCACATTCATTCCCTCATATTCATTTAATATTCGATAATAACAGTGTGGATGTACAATTTGATATTTGTTATCATAGGTGTTTTCTAAGTGTTTAATACTTTACCAGCAGTTTCCCGTGGTTTCGTCTGCATGTTACAATCATGTACTTCCATTAGAAATCGTTTAAATATTAAAACAAAAAGTCGCTTTTTTAGCCCTATCCATGCATGGGACAACACTACAAACAAGCACATGTGTCTCCCGATGGCAAGTGACAACCGAGGCTTACAGACATCATAGATTTTGTAAGTGCGTCGCTGTCCTCCGAACTGGAACACGACAATATCATTATGGCGGCAGGAATAGGTAAGGCGGTGAATCCCGACCACTCTACCACCAGTGGTCGTGATGGTAGTGATAAGAACCAACCACAAACCGAACCAACACTGGGAAAATCAAATTAAACAAAATTGCTTCTTATTCACCAAATTCGCATTGTATATCTGTTTTATCAAACTTTCGTCTTTCATTCCTTTCAAATGAACCATCGGAGAATGCCTTTTCTCATTTTTACACCGACTCCTTCAATCCCACTCTTTCTCTGATCACACTATTACGAATGCAAACCACAAGCGTTATTCCACGAATATTGCGGAGCGCACGCATTAACTAATCATTAACATGATACCATAAGAATTGGTAGATAAATCAGTCGATGCCCTCGATTCATAACAAATCAAATCGCTCAAACTTCAATTCGACTTGTGTCAAACGATGATTGGTTGGAACATGGCTACGCCTAATTGGCTGAACGAATTTCGCTAGCATGCTAGTGAATTAATGATATTTCGAATGTGCTATCGTGGATGTGGTATTTTTTTTACTTTTTTACCACCATATCCATAACCCCAAAGCCTTAGGCAGAGGTGTGCACATCATGATTAGTCGACGATATTTAACCTCATGACGTCACAGGTGGCAAGTCCAGTATGTAAGAATCGTGATATTTGGGCACTCTTTGCCTATCACTTAAGGGGTAAAAATATAAGATATGTATGTAATTGAAATTACTAACTCACGGTATTATTAATGGTAATGAATAGAACTAGAGATAAACCAATGTTTTGACTACTAGAGATAAGCCAACCAAAAATATTTAAATCATTAAGCTCGTTTTTGGACTTCCGTACCTAAAGGTTAAAAAATGGAACACTACTATGACTCCACTGTCCGTTTTTCTGTCTATCTGTCACCAGGTTGTATATTTAGAAACCGTGATAGCTAGTCTGTTAGAATTTTTATAGATGATCTGTTGCCGCTACAACAACTAAAGACATAATAAAATAAATAAATAAAGGATGCTCCCATACAACAAACGCGATTGATTGATTAATTTTTGTTCGCTCTCGCGTTTAGCGCGGGATTTAAAATTTGGCATAGATATTTTGAGTAACAATAATTAACGGACTTAATTGCAACCACGACCGTCATTCTACTAAAATACGATGATTATATATCCATTCTAATAAACTACACTTTTTGTAACATAACATAAGAAATCTGACTGTTTGTTTTCTAATACTCATAAATTAAATGCACTACTTTCTATAACATAATATCTACCTCAGGTCATGGTAACATGTGTTTCTTACAATTAAAAACCTGTCTGCTTGTTTGCTTTCCAATACTCATAAATTAAATGCCCTATCAATTGTTTTCGTAGATCCATCCATAGTTGAATAGGCAGTATGATTGCAACCAACACTTTGGCCTTTGTTTCGAGCGCAC
>DVZL01005001.1:0-12421 GCA_018236625.1 Lasaia peninsularis
ACTAATCGCGTAAAAACATACCCTCTTTTTAATGTAGTCGGTTAAAAAGTAGCCTATGTCCTTCCTCAAGGTCTACTGTACAAAATTTCATCAGAATAGGTTCAGTGGTTTAGGCGTGAAAGCGTAACATACAGTCAGACAGACAGAGTTACTTTCGCATTTATAATATTAGTACGGATTTCGGTGAGCTATTGTTTTTATAAATTTTTCTTCACTACATAGTATAAAACAAAGTGGCTTTCTCTGTCATATATCACTATGTATGCTTAAATCTTTAAAACTACGCAACGGATTTTGATATGGTTTTCTTCAATAGATAGAGTGATTCAAGAGGAAGGTTATTATGTATATAACAAGTATTGTATACCCGTGCGAAGCTGGAGCGGATCGCTAGTTTATTAATATAATATTTCGCCTCTGTTGTTAAGCGTAGTCGGCGTCTGACTTTGACGCACGAGATCCGGGGTTCAATTCCCAGGTAGGCGATTTCTTTTATGAGTTGTTTCAGTTTATCAGAAAGACTTAACGTTGGCTGAATTGGAATTCTTTTCGATATGACGCGGGACTTGCCATCTATCACATGGGAGCTAATATTGTCCTGGGCGTATATGCACCTCTGCCTACCAATCCAATAAATGGGTGTGACGATATTTGTATTAATATAATATTAACTTTGTAACAGATCGTGTCGCTAACAGAGTTAATGGCTGGCGTGAAGGCTCCACCAAAAACTGTTCAACTATTCCAACTGACGTGTTGGCCGATGGGACATAAGGTTCCGTCATCGACGAATTCCTTGGTTGAGCTGATGAATATGGTGGAGCGGTGGCGTCAGAGGACTGACTATGGACCTGTATGCGTGGTTTCTCCGTAAGTAGATTTATGTTTACTTAATTATGACCCCGCTATAGTCCAATGAGTTTTTCTAGCTTAAGTACATATTCTGAGAATTTTTACGGTGAAAAACGGAAGAATTCGAATTCGAACTAGATGCCTTAAAAAAAGCATACTACAATATAGATGAATATTTAGCAAAAAAACACTTTCTAGAGGAAAAAAATATTAAGATCTAATTAAATTGATTACATGTATATTTTTTATTTGGGTGTGCCCGCGACCTCGTCCGCGTTATTATTTAATTATTTTATTTTATACATTTCTAAAATAAAATTCGAAAATAAAAATAGCGTAAGCCGTTTCTTATTACATCAGCCATCTGCCAGTGAAAGTCCCGTCAAAATCGGTCCAGCCGTTTCAGAGATTAGCGGATACAAACAGACAGACCAAAATTCTAAAAAATGTTGTTTTGGTAAATATACATAGTTAAAATATACATTTAGTAAAAAGCGGTTTTTTAATATTACATACCTACAGATATTCTAATTTGAGTCTAATTTGAGAGATACAATTCTGAATGGGTTCAATATTGGGCTCAATAATAAGGATCCATTTCCACCCATTTGGAACAAAATCTTAAAAAGGCATGCATTTTTTTCTATTAATAAAGGTCAACAAATAAAAAAATATAAAATGTTCATAGTAAGAAATTTTACAGGGATGGTCGTAGTCGAGCGGGTGTCTATTGTGCTGCCAATGCGTGTATCGAACAAGTTATACAACACGGTGAAGTTGACGTTTTCCAAGCTGTCAAAACCGTTCGGCGTCATCGGCCGCAACTCGTCGAAAATATGGTATGACCTTATTTTTTTTAATATATGGCATGGGCATAAGAAACTGCCAGCATTAAAGTGTAATTAAAATTCATAAAGTTCAAAATAAGTCATACGTCATCATAAAAAGTGACGTCAGGGTCAGGTAAAGCGTGAGAATTGGCGGCATCGAGAAAATACATGATATAGTGTATACTTGTCAAAATTATACAAAATGACACCAAAATTGTCTAATTTAACTCAATGTGTGTACATCAGTCAATAAAAAAATACTATTAGTTTATTTTGTAAAAAAAAATTAGCATATTTTTTTTACTTTTTTCGTAAATAAGGTTGTAATTCGATTAAAGACGAATAATAATAACTTTTTTTTATCTTACACTTGTTACAGACTGAATATAAATACTGCTACGATCTGGTACTTCACTACGTATTGCATTATTTAAATAAGGATATGAATGAAAAGAAGTGAGAGTGCGAACTTAAGGACGAGCTCTGGTTCATCGAATTTGGGCGCGGTGCTGCTTTACCGACTACACCAGAGGAGACCAGTCCATCTGCTATACCAAAAGATGCTAAACGCCAACAGGCTAGGCCAGCGCGACCTCGCCGAGGTCTGTCTCTAGATCGCATAATGCCTAACACAACTCGCCCGCCGCTTCCACATGCTGTTACTATGGAGGCTCCAAGACGTCCTCGTCGTGACCGTCCTCCACTCCGACGCTCTATTCGACTTGAAGATGACGAAGGTGCTGCAGAAGAACGACGTCGCATCTTTGGCCGTGGACCTCGCGCGCCTTCTTTTGACGAGGGTGATGCCAGTGATGAACATGAGGAATGCGAATGCCAACGTTCTCTTGAGCGGTCGGGACCATCAGCTGATACGCCTGACGATGATGAGCAAGAACCAGAGTTCGCCATTTCTCCTCCCACTGACGTACCATATGAAAGAAACTCTCATATACGCGGCGTTTCCGCTGACCGTGTATTGGATAAACGAGATGGTCCGCTTACGCTACGAGCCCCCTCTCGCGCACATTCTCAAGGTGTGTTTGAACGCCGTCTTCCTAAAATATATAAATTAGGCTTAATGGATAAATCAAAGCGAGCCAGTTCTAGCGCTTTGTATGATAAAATGGACAGATCGCCAACTGAGGCATTTTATAACGCAACTGGATCTACTAGATTAAGCTCTCAGGAATTGTTCGAAAAATTTTGTTCTGAAGATTTTACTTCTTTGTATGGACGCGGCGAAGATAGACGAAGGGATCGAAAACCACCTCATTCTAAATCTACTGGAAGTAGTGGTTCCGATGTTAGACATGAAAAAGGGTGTTGTAAACGTATCCCATGTGGATCGCAACCGGTATTGACTCGCCGCCATATGTATCAAACTCCACGATCTGATCGATCTACTGATTCTGAAGACATATCACCAAGACGCTCGATACGTCCTCTGCCACTTGATCCGGAAACGCCAAATACACACGACTGCTCTAGATCGGCTCCTCTGCTAAGTCCTGACAGATTTGAAGCACGTTTTACATTTGACATATCCGAACGCAGTGAAGTAACATCAAATCGTGATGAAACGCCTTCAGACGCCACCGAGACCCGCAATCTCACACTATACGAAGAACCATACTCCGATCGCACCAGCATCTGTGAATTATACGACGCAGCTTTTTCATCGCATAGACCGTCATTTCGGCGCGAGGGATCGAAAAAACACTGTGGACCCTTCGATTTAAGTAATCTTGACTTTAGAGCTATCGATGACGAAAGTCCGCGTGCAAGTCGCCGAACCTCACAAAAAAGTGAGGTCGATGACACCTTGCGACAAAATTCCGAATCACGCAGCTGGGCATCGGATTCCGTTTTCGCCACTCCCGAGCGACGCCAAATAGAAACATCACCATCTTCCACGGACACCCGTAAATATCTAACAGCACATGAATCACTTAGAGCCGATTCAGCGGCAGCAGACTCGACCCTCGCCGAAACTACCATCACCGACGAACCGCCAAGTGTCATTGAAAGGACTGATCAAAAATTGGAAACAATTGAGTTACAAACAATCGAAATAGAGAGGGCCGCGTCTACTCCAGTGCATGAAGCAAGATTATCAAGTCGGGCATCTATGCATAAGCTGGAACCTATCGAACCGGAAAGGCTATGTGGTGGAAGTGACGGAGAGAGTAATGGGGCACGAGTAGGAGATGGTGGGAGTCGGCGCAAGCGCGGGGTGAGCGAGCCTCGGCGGTCGGCACGGTGCTTCCCGCTCTGAGGGCGCGCGCGGCGCCGGCGCCCGCGCCGCGCCGCAGCCGCCGCATTCCCCACGCCGTGCCTTCTCGCCGCCGCACGCGCGCCCTTACGATTCTATGTTCGCCACACTTAATATTTGATCTATGGACACGAAGGCTCCTCTTGTCAAACAAACAGTATTTCAGATTTATTTTCTCTCATAATGTAACAAATATGCGATTGTGATCTCCGTTAATTATACGGAAAAAAATACTAGAAAATGCATAATTATGTAAAAGAAGAAATTTAATATTTTACTTCTAGTTTTAAAAATAATATTTAGGGACTCAACATACATAATTGTCACTTGCGAGAAAGCCTTCTTTCTTATACTAAGCTGTTAAAGTATTCAATTAAAGTGCAATTTTATGAATAGTGAATAGTTCTAAAACCTTCTAAATTATTGAACCATTTAGAGCGGATGAAAAAAATACGATCTTAAATCGTATTTTAAATTAAATATTAAACCACAATCATAAATTGTGTTTAGTCGTAATTTTTTTAATATTGCGTAGGGTGACCACATTTAGATGAGAATGAAAACTATTTCAGCTAAATTATCACTCTATTCTAGTTTGTGTATCAAGTGACTTAATAATTATGGCAAATTTTTCAAGAAAAAATTGTCGGGTGATGCTGTCAAAAGCAAATTCACTTTTTTCATAAATTGTATTTTTATTAATAATTTAGTATGCATTTTCTTTTAAGTTTTATGACAAATTTAAACAGAAAAATCAAAAATTTTGTATTAAAAAATGACGACAAACTTTCATGAACTTTTGTTTTTAATAAAATATGTATCTTCTTGTTATGTTTAATTAAAAACTATAAGTATAACTTTTGAAAATATTTTAGTTTTAAAACTATTGTAAAAATCTCTTGGTATCTGAAATTAGATGCATCTAAATCTAACATTAATGGTATATGCATATCTAATAAGGGATTATGTTGAACCCAGTATACGTATATGCCTCGTGTCCAGGTCATATTATAGTTGGCAGTTTACAATTTATCTTTAGTCTCCTGACAAATAATCACATTTCAAGGAGCTTCCTTGTAGCTATAGATTAGTGGCTTCTGAGATATTTGTGATTATTAAGTCAGTCGTCTCATCCCTAGTCTTCGCCTATTACCAAACGGTAACTGCCAAAATTCTAACATTAGTTATTAAATTAATATTGATTCCTTCGATTAATATTGTAAGCGTCGTATTATCGTTAACGTAGGCTGTGCCTAAGACGAAGATAGATTTTCCATTTCACTAATTAATGACTTTGTTATATAGTTTATGCATTTTTTTTTTATTTTAAAATATGAGGTTGTACAGGTAGAGACTATGAGATATGAATACACTTACATTTTGTTTATACACATCTTCTACTTGTTATTGGTAAGAAGTTTTGGATTAATAAGGTCTTTCTTAACGTAAACCAACTATGGAATTCTGGACCGTTACATATAATACACGGTTTGAATTCAAACAGCGCCCTCTCTTATTTTTATTCAATTTTAAAGACCATGCTTTCACAGATCAGTTTTAATTTCTATACATTTATTACGAGTAAGAGAGTTGTTAAAATATGATAAGACATTTGTTAGTGAAATACAAAATCTATACGTATATAGAGCGTAGATTCTAAATCTCGTAGAAGTGATCCCGAGACTGGCCGTGGAGCAGTCTCGGCAGTCCACGACTGACAGGGTCATCATTTAGCTAAAATCATATATTGTTATTTATCCTATTCATACTGACACGCCATCGTGAGCTGTGTTATAAGAATACCTATGTTATCCTATATTATCCTTTGCGGTTAAATCGCATTACAGATGCTTAAGTATTTAGTCTTTTTTAAAATAGCTATGCAGAATTTTATATGATGAAACTTAAAACATGATTTAGGATTAGTCCTTTAGCTGAAGAGAAACTAAGAGTACATGTCAAAATTACAGATAGCAGAAATATGCTTGAACATAATTTAAATTTGAAATAGATTTGATAGATTTTTAATACTTGCAATACTTTATGAAGAGATAAAATAATATCTCTACTAGCTATATCTAATAAAAAAAAGTGTAGGCTGTTTAAAAAAAATGTTTATGCATTTGATTAATAAAATAAAAAAAATGGTATAAGGTACTCTTAGTTTATAAATCATGTTATATTTTCATAGTTTGGCCCATATTTTATTAACCCTTAGCATATTATAAGTATTTTTAGAGTCTAAATAATTATATGGAGTTTATTTCATATTTTGCTGTTAGTCGATGTTGTTAAGCGTTGTATTGTATAGTATATTCCAATTTTATTGCTGTATTGTTTGTATTTGTAATCCATTATGGTAAATTATTTATGGATATTTACATGTGTATTGTGGGTTGCAAATGAGTCGGTGTAATATATGTTTTGATGTTATATAAATATGCGTATATTGTACAAATAGATTATAAATGCAAGAGAGGTAATGTCATTTTCTTTATTTACCTATGACATTGAACTTATTTCATACAGCCAAATCTCTCTGTTTTTATTTTTATTTTTGGAACACAATCATTTCGGCAATTCAAAATGGATTGTGATGATTGTTGTAGAACAGATTATGATTGTATTATCTGGATCAACATTTTTAAATAAGAATAGAAAAACTTTGCGGTTTACTGTGTTTAACTTATTCAATACAATTATTTTGATGTTTTCAACTAAAAATAAATTGGGCTTTCGGAGATTCTCGTAAAAAATAAAACAAACAACAATTCATTTTGACGAAACAACGTCTGTAAAAATACAATTGTGAACTTATGGTAACTCTTTGTAATCCGGATTTTACGACTTTGGGCTTCATCTCCCTGAACCACATTTTTATCGTTTTTTTATAATAATAAAATCTGAATGGTGACGTAGACAGTACGATTCAGTAGCGTAAAAAAAGACTCATTTGAAGCGTGTACAATATCGAGATTTTTAATTAAAAGTACTCGATATTATACACATTTTACATTGGCAAACATAACTGTAAATATTAATTTAAGACAATACTACAATATAATGACATAATATAGTAAATAGTTAATTTACTATATTATGTCATTAATAAATAAATTTAAAATTAGAACAGTATTGTCCTAAATATTATGCTTCTAAAGTGTAACCGTTTGGCTTACATTCTAAAATTTTTAAAAAATGTATGTTAACCAAGGCCAGTATTTTAAATTATTTTTTAAAATAGTTATACAGAATTGGAAAGGATAAAGTATGTTCCTCTATTATACAGATGATAGATTTAAAAATAGAATCTGAAATATTTAATGTCATGGGTAACAAACGATAAATGTAATTACCACTTCTAAAATATTTAATTTACCCAATTATATTACGAGTACCAAAAATGTGCCAAGAGTCTCAAGTAAAATAGGTAGATTTTAATATTGTCTACATTTTTTTTACTAAGTGTTATTGCTTTTTAATACATAATATATTTACCGATTTTAGAAATAGAATATTTAGAATTATTCAAAAGAAAATCCATTATTATATCTGATTTTAAAATATATTTTCATGTTATATAAAAATATTATGTATTCAATTTATTACTATTAAATGTCGCTGTCAGTATTAAATTAAACTATATTGTTTAGTTACTAGTATAATTAATTGTATTTTATTTTATGAAGTATGAATTTGTTTTTCAGATTTTTCTGATTAAGCATTACATTGCTCGGAATGTGCCCGATACGCTTGCCACCTATCACAACGGGGCCCTAGTACCGTGGCTAATCGTGGGTGTTCTAGTATACATATTTATTGGACTCACGAGTCGTGGATAACTAGCACACCTTGGGTTACTCCTTTGGGGGTAATAGGCGTGAAAGTACTTTTTTTAAATAAAATGTTATATAGTAGACTTGTTTTGTATATCATTGTTTTTAAAATTTAATAATGAGAATTCAAACTTTTACTTTTTTCTATATTATAGGCACACCTGTTGCGATAATAACAGTGTTGATAAATAAAAAGTTGACATGTATATACCTCTAATGTATTTTTAATTTATTGTGAACAAAAACAATTTTTTTTTCGAAAATCAGTGATTATTGACCAAATTTGATTGATGAAGGGAAAGAAATATTTTATTTTTATTCAAATTTCATTTAAACACCAGGTCATTAATTGAAAAAAGAATACAAATCAGATGAAGTATAAAAATGAGTTGAAAGTATGCAATTATTTAAATATTATGCAATAAAAGCAATTATGTTCATTAAAAATTATAATTTTGAAAAATTAAATTAATAATGTTTAATTAATACTAAAAGCGACATTTATGTATTCTATTTTATATTTAGTTAGGAAAATAAATTAAATCTTATATATTTGATGTATATTGAATAAATTCATATAAGTTATTAGAACATTTAAATATAATTCCATAAACGAATATAACGCACAACCTGATTCAGTCCTAAATTTTATAAAGTAATCTAATGTGATCAATTAAATTTGTTTGAATAACCTTTTTGGGATACATCTTCGGGCTTAATATTTATTTTAAATAAAAAAAATATTTCAAAAATAAAAAATGTAAATAATAATAGATGATTAAAATTTATTTATTTCATAAATATAAAAACTTTTTAACAAGTTTCCTGAATTAATAACTAGAAATAAAAATATTTTTAATTGAGTTTTAGCTTCGAATGTGATCACTATTTCATTGATTTTTATCATACCAAAATTGTGTATATTACAAGAAATTTACACAGCTGAATTTTGAAAAGTATTTTAATAAAAAATCAATTAATTTATATTCGTTATTTTTATTCATTTAATAGATCATATTAAATTACCGCGAATAAGGCTTTGAGAACTAGCGGCAATAGTCATTACGTAGTATCAGTTGTCCAGTTTAGAATTTAAGTAACATACATTACTGAAAAGACATTATTTAATAAAATATAAGGTTTTAACCTGAAGCGGTTTTGCACTTTTTTAAAACATTGTATTAAAAAGTCCTATTATGCGTTGGATTTGCATATTATAAGGTTTTGAATGTAAAAAGTTTTAGTAAATATACATTGCTTGTGTATTTAAAAATTACGTTTAAGAAAGTATTATTATATCTACATTTATAATGATTTATGTAGACGCTTAATTTTTTTTTAAGATATACAATGAGAATAAAAAATATTTATCTTAAATCGGAGTAAAATGTTCGCTATCCACTTTAACGTGATAAAAACTATAAATGTGTTGTTTTTTTTTATTAAACAGCATTAGGATCATAGAGGTATTATGCATAGAGAAGTAAGACACACGACCTGGAAGTGAAAACATCTGATGTTAGAGAAATATAAAATTGTTCGGTATTACTACTAGCTTCAAGACGGTACCCAATATGTACTCTATTATTAAGGTAGGTACCTGCAATCTCCTATCATATTTAATCAAAGGTCAGTTGAAAGCTTTTTCTACTTTATAATATCTCTATGTAAAGCGTAAATAAAAATACAGGATAGAGCCTAACTTTTCAGAAAGAGGCAAAATGGAACAGACTAAATAATAAAACATAGTTTTACGTCAGGGAATCGGCAAATCAAACCTAAGATTATTTAAAAATTATTTCAACTATTGTTGGCAAATAAAAATATCGCTGTTGATGTTTTCAATCGACTGCAAAAAAATAATGTTTTTATATGTATTTTTTGTTTTTCCGAAGAAGTTTTTTCTCCACAAATTTAATGATTTTTTTAAAGCTGGTGCTTCTTATGTATCATAACATTTCAATTAATCAGAATATGACTATATTTACTGTATTTAAATTAAAACCAATTATTGAATATATCAAATTACAAAAATCGATCTAACCCCAAAGTTAACAAGTATGCATGTGTAATGGGTATTAGCCAAAGATATTTAAAAAAAAATAAAAAGAAACTATATAATTATAATTTTAATTCGATGTCTATGCTTTGTTATTAAAATGTCACGTGGACCATAAATCAATGTTTTAGTAAATACTTAAGCACAAATGTTTTCTTTCTAGGTTAAAAAAATACGCCGCACCGACCATCTATGTAAATAAATAGACTTAGTACATGTAGTTACTACACAGTAATATACCAAATTATAAGCGTATTGTATACTATATACACATTAATAATTAATAATTATAGAACGGAAATTATAACTTACTTATTATATTAAATTATATAGAAAATTGTGATTTCAAGTTTTTCAACTTCCGAAATATTGTAAAATAACTTATTGAGATATTGTTGTCATGGATGTTATTTAAAAAATAATTTTAAAATTTATACATGGAACTTAATGGAAAATATATTTATTTGTTGTATAAAATGTTTTTTTTTATCTTTTCCCCGTTATCTTGAGCACTGTTATTTTTTACCCATAAAAAACTCAACAGATTGCTAAAAAATAGATCAATAAATAATCTAGGTAATAAAAATGGATTGCTATGCGCAAAAATCAAGAACGGCTGAACTGATATCGTTAATTCTTTTTTATAATATTCCTTGATTTACGAGGATGAATTACGATCTTATGTAAAGAAAAAATTAAAAATTTGCCTGAAAATGTCAAAAACAACACTTTTCTATACTCCTATACAAAAGATTATAATAATAATAATAAGTCTTGTAACGACTCGTCCGGATTGGTACCACCGCCTTACTTATTCCTGCCACAATAGCGTCAATGCTCGCCATTGTCATGTTCTGGTATGGAGGGTAGGTAGCCGCTAAACTTCCTCACGCAAGAGGCTTACCATCCCAGTCTCAGGTTGACAACGCACCATTTCCACCTTTGGTGTCTATAGGCGACGTGTATTTCTTAACATCAGGAAATCCGTCTGCTTGTTTGTCTTCCAATACTATTAAAAAGAAATATTTCAAAATCATCTCTTGTATAATGGAAACAGTGTACATATGTACAATCGCCAGACGAGCATACGGCATATTAGGTATCCCAAAATGGATCGTTTTGTAAAAACATTTTAGCCTCATACGCAAGATACAAATATTAGTACTTAATCAAAAAAAAGTTTTATGAATTTAAAAAAACAAAGATCATTATAGAACTCCCAATTACCTAGGTGGTCAATAAATAGTACTACGCCTGATTAAGGGTTAATAGAAACGTAAGGTAATATTTTACTTAATATATTTACATGTAATTATAAAAAGCTGAATCGAAACTTCGTTTACGATTTTTGATTCGTTTACGATGGACTGTTGATAACAGATTTCGTCAGGCTGAAGGTGGTAACTTTCTAGCCACTGTGCTTTACAAACTATTTTACCTCTTGTCTCCGTCAAGAATGCTCCATCATTAAAATACGATTTTTTTCCCAAACTAATATTTTAGTAGATTTTGCTGATAAATTAACAAAAATGTGTTTTTTTTTGTAAATGTAGTTTTAAGTAGGCAACATTACGTCGAGTTGAACTAAGTAATAAGCTAGTGGATTATTTACACTTTTGATAGAGTCGCGTATTACAGAGCGGCCATGCGGCGCACGTGGCGGCTCGTGGGCGGCCATGCGGCGCACGTGGCGGCTCGTGGGCGGCCATGCGGCGCGCGTGGCGGCTCGTGGGCTGGACAGAATAACAACACACTGATCATTTTTAAAAGCTTTTATTCAAAATTGACTTATCTATTTTTCATATCTAAAATTATCATATTCTTATCTTCAGTACACATCCATCGAAAAACAAAAAATGATTTCATTAAAAATATTGAGTATTTGTATCTTAATCTACGTGACCTAGTTCAAAGACTCGAGAGTCGAGAGTCGTGACGCCGTGCACTAAAGCGTGTTACGAGACGCGGGAGCGTTCGGGCAAACATATTCATTGGTGCAAGGTAACAAGGCCCCTTCCGCTGGCCGTCAGGGTGCAAACTTCAATAAGTCGTCGAAACACAATAGATATTATTATTTTGTCGCCAATTTCTATGGCTTCGTACACTTAATGCTCCTGAGATAATTCGCCTAGGTGATATAAATACACTTTTTATAAACTTTAAACATCTGGGTGCATTAAAATTACTTTTAAAAAACTTAATTCACTCTTGGAAGTTACACCCAGGTGAATTAAATATACTTCCAAGTACACTTTATTCACTCAAATAATATTAGAATATTTTCAAGTGTTTATGAATAAAATGATTGTTATATCGTACGGCTTTGTACACTTAATGCGCCTCTTTCTGATTTTGCCTACAAACTCTAATTTCCGTACATGTTGTATATTTTTGCCCCCTTTTCAGAGTTTCATATTTTTTTAAAGTATATCGCTCACTTTTCTCGTGTTTTTAATGAATATTCTCAGTATGTTCCCTTCATGTAGTTTTGTTGCATAAGGTTGATATTTGCCTTCTTAAGTACTATCAACATCAAAAATACTATGGAGAAAAAAACTAATTTAATATTTTA
>DVZL01005002.1:0-12417 GCA_018236625.1 Lasaia peninsularis
TTTGACAGTGAATATACGAAAATTCGAGCTTGGAGTTCGTATCATTTAATTGTCAAAAAGATACACAATAGCCCCGCTGGTCCGTCTTTCAAAAGGACATTTAATTGTTTACAAGCATGTCACATATCCATTGTAATAAACTGAAGATTCTATATAACTTTTCTATGATCGGAAAAGTTTTCCTAGAAGCGGCGGGTTATGTGGAATAGTCTTCCTCCCAGCTCTATGCGTTGTGGATTATCATCAATATCAATTGCCACCAGCAGAGTATAGTAAGGTTTAGCTGCGGCTATGTCTTGGGGCCATGTTCGACTAAGCTAATCGTGTTGTGCGTACCACTTTTAAGACAGTTAAAATGAGATTTACCTGACAATAATAAACTCCGAGCTTTAAAAAACAAATTTGCATAGTTGCTATCGTTATTATTTCCAGCGACCGTCGAGCGAACCATTCCAATGACGCAATGAGCCTTTATATGGCTCCATAAGCTTCAAATCTGCTTGAATTTTGTGTTTTTTTATAAATAACTTTGCGTTCATTAAATTTTTATAGAATTATTTATATAAA
Organism: Lasaia peninsularis; assembly: GCA_018236625.1. Classification (NCBI taxonomy): domain Eukaryota; kingdom Metazoa; phylum Arthropoda; class Insecta; order Lepidoptera; family Riodinidae; genus Lasaia; species Lasaia peninsularis. The sequence goes on from DVZL01005002.1 coordinate 568, forward strand.
TAAGAACATTCTATACATGTAGACATATAAAAATAAATATTTTCAATTTTTTATCGTAAGCAGTTGGTTAATATATGAATAGCTATACCTATTAAAATTGCCAGTTGAGCATAATTGTTAGCAGTAACTTGCCAGCACTGTTATATACAGTCCGGTTGGATTTAATTATTCTTTGTCAGTCTGCATTGAAGCTCTTATAATAAAACGAAAATGCAGTTTTCGAGTTTAATTACGTTTGGGAAGATGTGTTAATGCATCAACGCTTGTAACTTGTAACAACGCCTTAAAGTGATGAAAACATTCTGACAACTAATAAAAAGTGCATACATTAGGTAGTGACCTCATCCATCCCATGCGTGTCTGTATTTGGTTTTTAAATAGGTAATGAAACACTCATGACTGTAAGTAATTTATTAGATAACAGCAAGAAAATCATGTTCAAAAGACCAAGATTTTGATGTTTCTGATACAACAATTACTGCAGTAGTAGATAAGTACATCTAGTTACTTCATTAACATCTATATTGTAATTTAATATCTAGTTAATATAAATCTAAAAAGTATATTCAATTTATCTAATGTTCCTAAATTCACAATTTGAATCTGAAACACTTGTTATCCTCTAAACAAGTAAAAAATGCAGGCAAATAGTGAGAAGAGCTTTAATTTTTCGTCAAACCCGTACACTTATTTACCGAAAGACGGTAGTTGAAAATTTTCAGTCATTGGGCCCGCGTCTTGTAACATACTTTAGAAAAAAACAATCTGAATAAGATTACGTAAATAATTACATAAAAACACGCACAAAAGGATAGCTATATAGAGTAATTTTTTTTCTGCACGGGTAATCGTCCAATCGTAATATCCAAGGAATCATAATTGGTAATGCGCGTATTAGTTAAGTATCGAAGTATTTATAAAGCAAGTCGTAATATTTAAGAAACACTCTCACATCTCTACATAGTATAAAACAAAGTCGACTCCCGCCGTCTGTCTTATGTATGCTTAGATTTTTAAAACTACCCAACGGGTTTTGATGCGATTTTTTTAATTAGATGGAATGATTGTAGAGAAAGGTTTATATGTATATTTCATGCATGATATATCCGTGGAAAGCCGGGGCGGGTCTTTAATATTACACGTTATAGGGCAACAAGAATATGCGGGTACATTCGACTTGTGATTTGACATTTACCGTTACATTCAAAACTCAACGGTTAATAAAATTGATTTGTCGAGGTACGCGTAGCGACCAATCTTAACATTACAAATTTCACATGAAATAAGCATCGCGAAAATATTACTTTTGTTAATTATTACAGTATTACACTAATTATTGTTAAATACAATCGGGTTAAAATCTCATTTTAAAATTATATATAGTCTATATTAACACAGGGTTGTGTATAATGCAGCGAGATTATTGCCGCCAAAAAATCTTATCCTATAAATTTACAATTAGATATTGCTTTTACCGTGACTTCTGAGTCTATGGTGCAAAAAATAAATAGGCATTAAAACTAACCAATGAAAATAATGGAATGGTTATAAAAAAAGTAATCCAAGGTCATTCATATTTTGTTTTTAATGCTGTGCGCATTTTTAAGATAATATCAATGAAGTATATTTTTTATCACAAATTATAATATCAATTTTATGTTGCCTTTAAAAACTAAATAGTGACTAGTAAAATAAATAAGTTCTCGACTAGATTACAATAAATATATTGCACATTATCTATATGGTTTCACGAGTATTATATTTGAGAAATAAAATTACCAACAATATAAAAAATAAATAATAACAAAATTTCATAGTTTTCGATAAATAAAAAAAATGCGTGAATACACGAAATTTGTACAAATTTTAAATTAATATCTGACTAGAGTAAATAAATAGACTAGAAAATAACTGTAATGTTAACATGTAAATTTTACCAAAAATGTTCATTTTTTTAACTTGAAACATTGTCTTATGTAAGTATATTTACATTTCGATTGAACATTATAATCATCAATCAATAATATTTTTTCCGTATGCATAACGATAGCTGAACCATTAGCTTGTGTAGTAGCTTACTATGGTATAAAGGTTGTAGATTCATGAATAATTTATTCGAGACTAAAATAACACATCTGACTAGATTTTCTGGGACCAGACAATTTACATTAATAGGGAAAATACTACAGCATTTGTACTATTTTACAAACAGTGGCGTAACTACAGGGTGGCAAGTCGGCAACATGCCAGGGGCCCCCAACCGGAAGGGGTCCTCCGGGCCCAGAGGAGAATTTCACATCTCAATTTTCCCAATATAGTAAAAGATTATTAGAAAATCAACTTGGTATTCACGTTCGTACTTCCCGTAGTGATTTATTATTAAACTATTACAATTAAAAGTGTATAAATATTATAAAATAAAAAATACTATTATCGAACAGTATAGTCACGCCACTGAGGAACAGCTGAAGTTTTGCTACCACTCCTGTTTAATGTTACTTTTAAAAGAACCGTGGTATTGCCAGTTGAAGAAGTCTGGTTCTATTTTATCGATGATGATCGAAGTGTTTGTATACTTGATACTGTTTAATCAATCAATCAATAGATTTAAATTATTTTTTGTCATATAGAGGTTATTTTTAAGAGGTTATTTTTTTATTAAAAAAAAGAAGAAATAAAACTAGTTGAAATTTGAAGAACTATAAACTGGTACAAAATTAATTGATCCAGACTTCAACAACCTTAATCTGGCGAATTTATTCGTTTTCAATTCTTGGTGTTCTACTCCAGCTTCGTTGCGAAGAACGGCTGCTGTAGCTTCCACTTGATGGCGATGAAGGCGTTGGCCGTCGATACGGAATTGGTCTCTTACGGGCGCTGTTCGGATTGTTAATTTGTTAGTAGAAAGTTGCAGGTTACTTTTAAACAGAGAATACATGCAGTGGTAGCGTAAGACATAAACTTCACGTGGGCATGATGAATTTGTTAGGCGCTAGAAAAAAAAGTTTTTACATGTTTAACATGTCAATATTTTTCTTATATTTAAAAAAAAACTAAGACTTATACTTAGGCTTCTTTAGTTTTTTGAACAAAAATCTGGAGTTAAAAAACAAGATTTCTAGTATAGTTATACAGGTCTCTTTGACAACAAGTTAGTAACACTAAAATAACGCGTGCGCTTTTGGATTTTTCCATACTTCTCTTTTTATTTATTACGCTTCTGTGCATCATCTCGCGGTGGGAGCTTGTGGCTCAGACCGCCTATGGCTTACACCACCTCTGAATTAATGTTAGAAGCAGCTAAGACAAAAAAAGATTGCCATTACAAAATAAGATAAAATTACACATTATTGCTGTCCATTTAATTACAGTAAAACAAAACAATGATAATATTATATTATAAATGTAGTATATAAATAAAATTAAAGTCATGTAGATGTACCTACCATAATTTTAGTCCTTTTTTAATATCATAACTTTAATAAGAATACCTCAGAAATTTATAGAGATAAATTTTGTATTTTTTTTTAAATGGCAACCCTTGTTTTATAAATGTTAATTGGGTTAAATTAACATTAGAATAACAATAAATTGTTGAAAGTATTTGTAATTAATATATTAACATGTTAGCTAAGACTATGTACTACTAATATATTACTATATATAAATGTAATTGGTGATGATAAATCAGAAAAATCAAAACTCAATAAAACTCTTTAGCTACTTACCGTTTAGGGCCACACTTGCACACAAAGTTTGCTGGCAGTATCTACTATTTTGTGATCTACCATGCTTAAAGAAATAAAAACAAAAATAATTTACAATATACTTTAATGTGATAACACAAATTATAATTGAAAAAAAAAAACAGAACACACTTGAAGTTTGTCCACTATGCACAACTTCTACGCTGGCGACACTGATCCATAGTGTTTAAGCAAAACTTTCTTAATGTCAAACATCTCATTTCATTCATCTTCTTCTATATTTGTATTTCTTAGATGTATATGTTAGATCTATTATTGGCGCGCTATGGAAGAAAATATTATTGGTAATTATAAAAAAAATATAGACGTCGTTATTGCCTAAATTATATTAAATAATAATTGAGAGGTTAATTTCAATATATACAATTCCTTTTTCAATCAAAATTAATCATATTAAAGAATTCAAAATTATAATTTGTAATATGATAAGGTTCTTCATAAAAAATAGGTTCTTCATAAATTTATTTAAAAAAAACATATTTCTACATTATAACATGTAAAAATATATGTTAGTAGGCAGTTCACACGTTAATATTGAGACACATGAAAATGCACACCACATAAACTATTGTAATTTAAATGTCATCCCTTGCATTGTAATTATGATAAGGATTATGAGTTAAGATAAATGAGCATGATCGATGAAAATATATGCATAAGAGTGTTCACTTTAACAATAAATTAATAACTTCGTTTAGCAAAGTGGCAAATAAGCAACATAAGGAACAATTATTTTAGATTATTTATTAAGGAAATTAGTTAGCTTTAAATAGATGACTTTTCCTATACATAAAGGTGAACACACATTATTTGTAATTATAAAAGGAGTTTTGACTTTATAAAAACTACAAAACAAAGGTTATATTGTAAAAAAAAAACGAAATGATTTCTACATTCCAATTAACTTCTGTTGACATAAGTAAAGTAAATGAATTTTGATTTTGGCTCCTACAAGGCTGCGTCGTTCCGTCATTTGCGAGTACAACATGCATAGAAATCACATAAAATAAAATGAGGATATTTAAATATGAATAATTGTATAACGAGTTTTGTTTTAATGTTCAACATCAATGATATATATCAAATAATTTAAAAAACTTTATAATATAATTTATACAATTATTTATAACAATTTGATTTGTAAGAAATGTTGTAGAAAGTAGAAGTTAACATTTTATTTTCAAGATAATTTTTTGAGCCTGTTCTATTTAGAATCTATTTACGTCATTCTATAAAGTTATAGTAACTTATTTTGAACATTTTATTTATAAGGATTCCTTTACTTAAAGACGACTAATACCTCTTCATAAACAGAATCAACGACGTACGCTTAGACAAGTACCTATACAAATCAATATATACCTTTAAGGATATTGCTTAAAACAGCTGGGAGCGGCATTAATTTTGAAGGTAATTACGATTTGTATTACGTTTATCAAAGATCTAATCTGTTATTAATTTATGTGATTAAAATAATTGATTACGCATAGGTTTTATTTAAACTAATATATTCAAAAGTAGCCTTATTTTGGGAACAATACATAACTTAACCATAAACTAGCAGTCACTTCTAATCGGAGCTACTACTCGTGTCTTCTGAACTGGTGCTATACTTTCGCGATTTTTTTCTATAATAAAAGAGAAAACATAATTATAAAATGCAAAATAAACATAAAAAACCTGCATTATAAAAAGTAAAGTGCATAAACGAAATAAAAATAAGAAGCCCAGAGATAATAAATATTAGCATAGACAAGCATCACACGATCTGTTAATTGTCTACTGTTCAAACAACACTCATGACACTGGCCAAACAAATCAATCTAACACATCCCCCTACATACTTTCACTGTGCTTTTTATTAGTGTTTTTTTTACAAAATATTTACCCAAAAAAAAACTTGAATTTTCAACGTGTAATACTCACATTCACAATTTCAAACACACCTTATATATTCAAAAGTATAGATGTAAGAATTCATGAATTTCCTAAAATTATGACATACATCATTCGAGAGTATTGATCTTGGAGAATTGAGGAAGGAGAATTGTTGCCAGTATTAGAGAAATTAAGAAATATAAATATCTTAACAACATGCCCCAATCTTATCAGATTACCAAAAATGTGGGAAAAAAAGTAAGTAGATTTTATCCACAAAAACATACTACTCAACAACTATTACAAGATGCACACAAATTGATATTTAACCTTTTATCTTAAGTAAAGGTTCCTATCCTTTCTTACTTGAATGCGGTGAACGACGCTTGTGGGGTAAGTTGTTAACAATTTTTTTTTCACTACATAGTATAAAACAAAGAGGCCTCCCGTTCTTGTCTGTCGTATGTATGGTTGAATCTTTAAAACTAAGCAACGGATTTTGATGCGGGTTTTTTCAATAGTTTGAGTGTAAAAGGAGTGTTTATAAAACATGCATAACATAATACACCTCTGCGAAGCCGGGGAGGGTCGCTCGTAAATTATAAAATTTGCTAATAGACTTTATAGCTTTTAATTGTATATCGCTTAAAAATGAACAGAGATCTTTAACTCCATGGCTGACATTATGGCAGCAGAAGTAGCGAAGGCGGGGGTATAAATTTTGGCGAGTAATTCGACATTTAAAATATAAGGTGCACAATTTTTTTCCAACGACGACATCTAAAGCTCAAGAAGTTCGTCGCCATCTATGACCAAACTGGTAAGGGAGGGGGTATCAATTTTGACGAGATGCTGCAAGGACTATCCTTATACAAAAAATGTTTCAAGTGTAAGCGTAACGCTAAAAAAGTTCGCCAGTATCTATGACAAACTGTGTTTGAGTGTAAATCCACCAAAAGCGTGAAATCTAGACGAATTATTTTACTATTACTTCAACTAACGCTCAAAAAGTTCGCTGGCATCTATGTCCAAAATGTGTTTGGGTGTAAAACCCACCCAAAGCGTGTAATCTAGACGAAAAAAGTTTCCTACTACCTCATCCAACGCTCAAGAAGTTCGCCGGCATCTATAACCAAACTGTTTTTGAGTATAAGACCCACCTAAAGCGTGTAATCTAGACGAAAAATGTTTCCTACTACCTCATCTAACGCTCAAGAAGTTCGCCGGCATCTATGTTGAAATTGTGTTTGGGTGTAAAACCCATCCAAAGCGTGTAATCTAGATGAAAAAAGTTTCCTACTACCTCATCCAACGCTCAAGAAGTTTGCTGGCATCTATGACCAAACTGTGTTTGAGTGTAAAACCCACCAAAAGCGTGAAATCTAGACGAATTATTTTACTACTACCTCAACTAACGCTCAAAAAGTTCGCTAGCATCTATGTTCAAACTGTGTTTGGGTGTAAAACCCATCCAAAGCGTGTAATCTAGACGAAAAAATGTTTCCTACTACCTCATCTAACGCTCAAGAAGTTCGCTGGCATCTATGTTAAAATCGTGTTTGGGTGTAAAACCCATTCAAAGCGTGTAGTTTAGAAAAAAAGCACAGTGTATGAGGGGGTTTGTATTGCGGTTGGCGTCACCTCGTGATGCGGCGGCGGTCGAGGAAGCTGGGCGAGCCGGCGCGCCGCGGTATGGACGGCGAACGCGAGCGCGAGCTCGATCTACGGTAAGCGGCGTACACGCCGGTCATTGTTCTGACGTTACGTATTGTTCATCACAATTTTGGCGTCAATCGCAACCAGAGTAGGGGATAATCGAAAACCAGCATTAATATTTGTGTAGTACAATGTATATATAAATCTCGTGTTAATTGATATGTTCGAAATAAACTGCCCAACGGATTTTGATCAAATCGTAAATAAATTGTCGTATGATGCGATAGGTGGCAAGTCTGTCACTATATCAGAAACAAAACCAATCTCGGGAAACTTTATGTTTTTCAGATATACTGAATAACCGGTTGTCCTATCGGGGATTCGAACCCGGAATCTCGTGCGTCAAAGTCGGACACTATTTCAACTTAAAAGATAGGACAGTTTAACCCCGAGTTCTCGACGAGTTCCTGTGGGAAACCTAAAAAGCTATAATACCATGCCCCGTAAGGTGACGTCAATTTACCATATTTCTTACAGTGATTCAAACACCCTCTCTTTCTTTCCAGTTTTGTGGAGTTGACAATGTCAAAACCAAACGGTCTTCTGGGAGTGAGATAGCCGGCCGAATTAGATATATGTATAATATTGCTGACAGGGCGTTGTTAAGAGCGTTATTCCAGAAAGTATATTTAGCATTTTTGTTGTCTCTATACAACAGTGGCAAATGTCAACTTTATTGGCCCGAAATACACTTTAACTTTCTCATTTAAATAACGAAAGTATACTTTGATCGGTCTCTTTTGATGTTTTTACTCCACAACTATATCCCAATTATCTTTCCAACATATTCTGATCTTAGCATAAACCAGATGACAACTGAATTTTTTAATAAGCGTTTTTTATTCGCTCTTACATGCGCGCCACGCGCCGTTGACCAATCACGTTTCGCTTTATGTTGTTAATGCGCCAATCAAAGGAGCTGGTTATAAATTACATAGATTATAAAGATGTGTCTCAAATCAGGTGTTCCAAAAACATCTTGTAAATCCTATATAAAACGAACACTGTGGAATCTAATTAAGATTGGTAGGTCGTTATTATTAATCACCCTACCATGAGGTAACTGTGAAATAAAAAATGGTCACCTGGAAGAGCGTGTTGATCTTGAGGAGCTACGAGAAGACCTGGACGAACTTCGGCTGCTGTATGAGCTGGACCGACTGGACCGGGAACCCCTAAAGCGAATTAAGAAGATATTAAAGGTGGGTAAGGTATTAGTTTGTTTTTTATTACGTGAAAGTCAATTAGCATGAAGCGTTCGCATCATAGTTACACTAGTTACTTAAATGTTAATCGATTAAGAAAAAACTATAAATTATTTTCGTTTGAGTAACGCATCATTCCATTTGAAAATACAAAAAAATACGAGCTATATATTATGTTTGTAGATGTTGAGTACCTATCCAAATGAAATCGGACAAGTGGTAGCACTTGTCCAAGTAGTTGCAAACAAAGGGTGCCGTATCATAGTTATAAACTATAAAAACAGCGAAAAAATCTGTAAATATTGAAGAAGCATATAAAATATTATATGCTTACATTTTATAGTATCGCTTTTTTACATGAATACAAATAAATTTTAAAATTCAGTCCAATTATACTGCGATCTAAAAATGCGTAACGCCATCTATTGGTTCTTGGGTAACTAAGTTGTCCCTGACAACTGATGTCGCTATGCATGCATGGTCCGCGATTCAGTAAAAAATTGCGTTTGTGGTAAGACAGCTTCCTTAAATATCTAGTTTATTATGTTTTTAAAAATAACGAAGTAATGATAAAACTCACCTTGATGAGGAATAAGAACGAGATCTGGATCTAGAAGAGCGGCTCCGCGACCGCGACGCTGAGCGCGACCGCGAGGATTTCCCCCGCGACCGCGACTTTGACCGCGACCGCGACACTGATCGTCTGGACGAAGACCTCGACCAACTACGTCGTGATGCGCTCCTATCACGTTTCTTTACTTCCGGAGAACTTTCTACGTTCACTGGACTCGGTTCTTTTTTCGGAGTTTCAACTTTTTTCGGACTTTTCTGCACAACTTCTGGTGACTTTTTGGGACTCTTATCTATAATCACCGGGGACTTATCCTTTGAAATTGGACTAATTTTCCTTTCTACCACATTTTCCACTAAACGACTCGTTTGAGATGTTGACGGTTCGTTCATTTCTTCAGTCACTTTGCGTTCCATTGACGCTTTAGCTATTTGCGCTAATTTTTCTTTTAATTTACTCATTTCTTTATTATCTAATTCATCTTGTCGGGCCCTTTCATCTAGTCTGAGAAAATCATCTTCCGAATCGTCATTTTCACTCGAAGAACTTCTCATACATACAGCTTTTGGTTTAAAGTTTTCAGTCTCTCTATTTTTCTTTTTTTTAGGTTGTAAGTCGGATGGTGATTTAATATATTTCCTTTTATCTTTTTCTGGCAATTTTTCTATTATATCACGATATCTCTCTGGACTACGACGTGCTGGGGAGTAACTTAAGCTCGATGTGCTTCGACTTCTATGATTAGAACGAGATTTCGATCTATTTCTATATGATTCTTTGTCTCTATCGTGATGGTCTGAATTCCGCGAATATGATCTTAGCTCGGTTTTCTTTTTATGTTGTGGGGAAACGCTTTTTTGCTTTTCCTTTTTATTACTCTTTTTTTCTGGACTAGATGATTTCGATCTACTACGTGAATCTCGACGTCGAGATCGATTTTGTGGAGACAGTGATTTACGTTTTGGTTTACCACTTTCTCGTCTATATTTTTCAGCTTTATCGTATTGAGATCGCGGTGAATCATTTTTTGACTCTACTGATGAGCTACGTTTCCGTTTATCTCTAGAAGGTGAATCGCTTTTCTTCGTTGACACTTTAGATTTAGTTTTTAATGATTTTTTGTGAATCAGTTTTTGCGGAGATTCAGATTCACTTTCTGAAGATGTGGATCGCCTGTATGCCTGGGTATTTTTATAATATCTTTCTGGTTGACCTTTGTCTTTTTTATAATACTTGCTAGGCGGAGAAGTATTTCTTTCTTTAGAAATATCACGATCTTTTTTATAATATTTACTTATCGGAGACCGTTCTCTTTCTTTAGGCGAATCCCGATCATTTTTACATTTACTAGCAGGAGATCTATCTCTTTCTTTAGACGTGTCTCGATCTTTCCTGTAATATTTACTAACTGGAGAGCGTTCTCTTTCCTTAGAGGAAGCTCTACCTTTTTTTTGTTTGTTAGGAGAATGTTCTCTTTCTTTTGATGGGTCTTTGTCTTTTTTGTAATATTTATTAACTGGCGAACGATCTTTTTCTCTTGACACGCCTCTATCTTTTTTATTATATTTATTGATTGGCGAGCGATCTCTTTCTTTTGACACATCTCTACCTTTTTTATAATACTTGCTATCTGAAGAACGCTCTTTTTCTTTTGATGGATCTCTGTCTTTTCTGTAGTACCTACTTCCTACAGCATGTTCCTTATCTTTAGACGGTTCTCTGTTTTTTCTATATTTACTAGTTGGAGAACGCTCTCGATCTCGAGATGGTTCCAGTCTCTCACGAGAGGAACTGTTTCTTCTTCTCTTTGTGTCTTCATAGTCATCTCTATCTTTCCGTTTTGGCATATCACGATACCTATCAGTCTGTATGTTTCTGTTTCCATATCTATCGTCTCTACTGTCTTCGTTGCGACGATTCCTATGCTCTGGCGAATTGCTTCGTTGCACACGTTTATTTTCATACCGGTTTCTATCTTCTGATAATTCTCTTCTGTTATAATAAGAATCTTCGTGTTTCCTATTGCTGGGTGAGGGACTTTTACGTTTATGTTTGTCTGGTGGAGGCGATTCGCTTTCTTGACGTTTTGAGGCTTTATCTCTTTTCTTTGGGGGTGGTTCTTCGTAGGAGGAATGAGAAGAAGATCTTTGTCGATCACGATTTGAGCGTTTCACAGCCTTTAACTTTTCAGCATTATCTTTAGATGGTTCTCTTCTATTATCCATTTTAGTTACATATGATCGTTGTCTATATTCTGGTGATCTTTCGTCTCGCCGCCTATAGCTAGGTGAGCGTCTTTCCAGAGATCGGCTGCGAGCTTCGCGTCTGGAATATGTAGCATTTCTGTTTGATTCATCATATCTAGAACGCTCTTCTCGATCTTTTTGCTTATTACGAAAATCATTATCGCGAGTTGCACTTCTCCTTATAAGGTCATTTTTGTCTTTTACTTGTTTCACGGGAGAACTGAAATAAGAAAATTAAGATATATTATTATTTGTGTAAACAAGAACACCACAAACGAGACTTGCTACAATTTTTAATACAAAAGCTAATTTCACCAATACGCCTAACATTATCTAGCTTATAAACAGACATCAAAATAACTAGCTTTAAGTAAATGAATATCAATTAATCATTATCTATACTAATATTATAAAGAGGAAAAGTTTGTTTGTTTGTTTGTTTGGTTGTAACGAATAGGCTCCGAAAC
>DVZL01005003.1:0-12414 GCA_018236625.1 Lasaia peninsularis
CCTATTCGTTACAACCAAACAAACAAACAAACAAACAAACAAACAAACTTTTCCTCTTTATAATATTAGTATAGATAGATGTTTAATATTTGAAATAGGTCTTTGTTGGAAGTGTAATGTAAAAATAGTACCTTCTAGCTTAATAATATATCTTGATACACGATAACAGTAATATAATGTTTGGATTATCCTTTTTATTTGGTGCTTACCCTAAGGAATAAATGGTACCCTATTTCTAAGACTCCATTGTTCATCTATCTATCTGTATGTATGTCACCATACTGTATCTTTTGATCGGCAATAGACAGTTGAAATGTTCACAGATGATATACTTAATTATCCGACCCGACCAATAAATGGTGTGGTATAATTAAATTGAGTATTTATAATTTAGTTCTGTTTATATGTTTATGATATACTTCTACAACAGTTAAAATGTATTTTTTTTGCTGTTTTTATAGTAAATAGAATTAGTATGGTACCCTTAGTGTAAGATTTCGGCTCTCACAGCCCCATTTTTAATAAATTTGTCATATCTCGATCAAAAACCAGGAATTCTGCTGCCCATTTTTAATCGCCTCCACCTATTTATACTATACCAATCTAATATTAAAATATCGATTTTGATAACCAAACTTCAATATTTTGCAAGTGCCTAGATGCAGTTTGTATGTTAGTTACGCTGAGCTTTAGAGCTCAATGAATACCTCATAATTATGAAACATGAATAATTTTCAATAAATGTTCATTCCTTTAGTATACTCGTACATGTCAAGCATTTGCTGTCTATTGTATAACCTGTTAAATACTGTAGACTATAAGTAAAGATTAACAAGACTGTTTTTGGATGTATTATTCATCATAATAAAATACTTATATATGTATCTATGTTAATATTTTATTTTGTATCATTGTATTAGGTTCATCAAAGCCTAATTTAAATTACTTAAGCTAAATGGTAACACAACATTCATTGACTGTTAGTCGGTACAAAGTTTGCAGGGTTAGCTAGTAAAATAATAAAACAAAAACGTAATCGAAGTTGTGGGCACTGCTAGTGATTGTGTGGTTGTTAGGGTGCATTATATGTACATATTAGTTTCTAAATGTTTTAATCGGAATTTTATAACTTTTCTTCCAGCAGATATTGTGTAACCTAAAATTGACATATTTGGTGTTAGAACTATGTTCTCTATTCTCGTGTCAATTATGTGTCAGCATCTTGCTAATCTTTTTTACTAACCACCTGACAAAATATTTGATGTCTGGAATTGAGTGCGATAAAATCTCACTCAATTTTTATAATTATTTGTGTTTTGGCTACAGATACAAAGCTGTATCAGTGAGTCAAGAACTAGCAACACCTCGAGAGGGCAAGAGTAAAAAACCCCACAATCCATCATGGATGCCAGTAATGCCTAATTCCTCTCACTTGGATGCTGTCCCACAAGCGACACCAATAAGCAGAACTCGTGTACACAACAAAAAGGTATTTTTAATGACAATGACTTGAGTTTTTAGATGGTAGCTACTGGATAGTAAAAGTGGGAGCGATCTCCCAGGGTTTTATAGTGCACTTTGGGGCTCGTTCAGCTGTGGACGAAAATAAATAGACTGGTGTATTATGTATTGTCTATCAAATACAGATATATACTTTGCCATAGATTTGAATAAATATATTGCTCAGAAGCAATTCAAGTAAGGCTGAATCCGTTAGCAAGTAAATTTTGTGTGCCATTGATTCTGAGGGTTGAGTCACAAAAACTAGGTTACTGGTATAGTTATGTACTCTACCATATTGTTGAAAACAATATGGTAGAGTACATAACTCCACTTTGAGCATTGTATAGATTGAGATTATTATAACATTTGGGGTTCCTTACCTAAATGATGTTTTTAGTTAAGTTAAGTAATTGATAATCGTAGTGAAAACATGTCTAAATTCAACAATAATATGAATGAAATAATGTAGTGTGCCATTGTACTGTGTGTGTATTGTGTACAATTGTAATTGTACTGTTTAAAGTTGTCACAGTTTATCTTCCTGTATTACATACGTCCATCCAAGGATTGATAGAATACATTATATTTAATTAAATTTGTGGAATGTTCATACGATTGTTTCGTTCAAGTGGGATTCTTACTTAAGTTTTTTTTATGGGATAAAACCGTGAACAGGCACACGGGTCTCCTGATGGTAATAAACAACCGTGGCCATAGTAAACCATAGATATTGTAGGTGCGCCGTAGCCCTGTGGTCAAGTGTGTGGTTAGACCTTATATGCAAGTCTACCGGCTACCCTACCCTCCGAGCCGGAACACGACAACGTCATTGTAGCGTCAGGAATAGGTAACGCGGTGGATCCCTACCCGGGCGAGTTGCTGAACAGCACTCTACCAGCAGTGGTCATATAGACTCATGTTCACCTCTTACGAGCGGCCTGGTAACAAGGCAGATGGTCTATTCAACACAGAGGACCTGAATCAAATTGTACGTTAGTGTTAATAATAGTTAACTAAGAGTAAAATCAAATTTTAGATCCGTACTTTCCCATTGTGTTTCGACGACACAGACATGACGGCGATGCTAGAAAACGCATCGCAGAAACAGATTCTCGTTCCCATAAGGTTGGATATGGAGATAGAAGGACAGAAATTGAGGGACACATTCACTTGGAACAAAAATGGTAAGCGATCAACAATAATTTCCTATCAATAATTAGACCACCGCCCATCCGTCGGGAGAATGATTTAGGCCGATCGCTCTCTCGCCGAGCCGAGCCGGGCTTACCTATTCCTGCCCCAATAGCGTCAGTGTTTGCCATTGTCGTGTTCTGGTTTGGAGGGTAGGGTAGCCGGTAACTTACTCATGCAAGAGGTTTACCATCCCAGCCTTGGGTCGGCAACGCACCATTTCCACCTTTGGTGTCTATAGGCGACGTGTATTTCTTACCATCAGGAAATCCATCTGCTTGTTTGCCTTCCATTATCATAAAAAAAATTAATTCATCCACATAAGGAATCAAGATTCCCCGAAACCAGCGTATATGTATTAGAGTAACGAATATGGAGGAAGCTAGGCTGTGTAGGAATCGTGAGTCTAGGCACTTGATAATCTCTCCCTGCCAAGTCAGGTACCTGGCGTGATGATATGTATGTATTTTAAATCAAACATTAGTTACTTGAGAACAAGTTAACGAAGTTCCAAACAAGAAAAATCCTTGAAGGCAAATCGCTTTTTACACAAAAAAATTTCAAGGTACTTATCCAGCCGAGTCATCAAATGTTTTTTAAGCTACTTATAGTTAATCAATAATTGAACTTACTCTGAGGTTAGGCTTTTTGAACAGCTGATATTGTCTCCCAAATCACAGAAAGCCCGGTATCCTGGATCTAATTCAGCCTTCATCTTTATATACAGTGCGTAAGTAGAGACTAATATTCCAAGAATACTTGTAGAGATTAGTCCACGGTTCAGCTCGCGGGCCTGCATTTTTGAATCTGTTAAAATAGCATGATGTTATTATTATATTTTATGTATGAGTACATATACACATATCTTCACGCTAAATCCATACGAGAGTATCGAGTGCCAAGTGTCACTATTCCTGCATACTTGCCTATCTTCCTCCACATTCATCACTCTACACAAAAACTAGTCGGTTTCGGAGACTCTTGATGATGTATGAGTATTATAAAGTCCATTTGCGAAATTTCGTAAAACTAACTTATTTTATCCTGATGTACCTTTCTTATCTAGGAACTTTTTGTTTCACCTTTGGATTATACTCCCGAATGATATCAGGAATAGTACTTCGAAATTTTCATTTAAACGTTGGCAGAATAATATTGCCAGACTTTATTTTTATATTTGTATTAATGTAGGGATAATTTATTTATTTACTTATATGTATTTGTTTATGTATGTATATTATGTTTTTACAAGGTAATATTTTATTTCATATTTATAGGTATAAAATAAGTTTGTATAATATTTTGAATACCAAAAAATATACTTAAATAATCATTCACCACCCCTTCATGTCGTATTTCAAACTAGCTGTGTCCACGACTTCGTCCGCGTTATTATTTAATTATTTTATGGATTCCCTTATTACATCACCTATCTGCCAGTGAAAGTCCCGTTAAAATCGGTCCAGCCGTTTTGGAGATTAGCGGGTACAAAGAGATAAACATACAGATTATAATATTGATTTTGTATAATATGTATCTACTCTTGTAAACATCCATATGCATTTAGTAAAAAGCGGTTTTTTAATATTATATACAGACACTCCAATTATATTTACTGGCAGGCAGCTAATTTAATAAGGAATGGCTTAGGCTACTTTTACTTTAGGATTCTCTATTCACACTATTCGTTTTTTTTATCCGCCTCCCAAATCTGAACATAAACTACGATCACATTGGTTTAGAAAAAAATAAATACTCGATATTGATTTCCTTAAGTGGGCGCCTAAATATTTTTGCCCGGGGTGTCAGTAGCCCTAACACCGCTGCTGGCCGTACATTCCGGGTTTCAAGTTATGATAATTATTCCATTTATGCTGGCGGTTCTCAACGTTGATTTATAAACTGCAAATGTAACCTTTTTGAAAAAATTTACGAGACAGTCTGTAAATATTGTTCTTTAAACAACAAATGAAGTCAGACAGTTCATTAATGAATTATAGTGAAATTTAAGTTTTGTTTCATCGGCTCTCTTGGCTTAGAGCCTTTCTAGAAACATAGAGCACCCGCTAGCTAAATTTCAATATGAACAGTTAAATAGTTTCAACATGAATCGTGAAGGGTACAGACATGTAGAAAAAAAATCTAAAAATGCAAAAAATGTGTTTAAAATAACTTTAATGTATTTGGAATTCACTCTTCTACAGTTTTATTATACGCATAGATATAAATATACGTATTTAACATAAAAAAATAATTAAATTCGTCATTTCTTCCTGTTGCGTGTTATTGAGATAAAAAAGAATTACCTATCTGTTGTATTAATTATCTAGCTGTCCCGGCGAAATTTGTGCCGCTGGTACTTGGAATGAAAAAACTTTACTATTAAACTGTATTTCATTTTTGAACGATTTTTAAACTTAGTTGATTTCTAAAGGACGCGACGAAAAACAAATGTTGGACAGGTACGAATAATTTCTAATAGAAAACTATTTTTTTATAGTAAATCTAGCATTTTTTTCATATTTTCTCACCTTTTCAAACTTCTCGATTTCCACAAATCATTCAAAACTAAAATACGCCAAATCGATCAAGCCGTTCTCGAGTTTTAGCGAGAAAAAGCGACCATCGTATAAATACTCGTATTGACAAATATTGACATTAATATTTATACGATACTAACGTCAAGCACATGTTTTGCCTCACCGGAACCCCTCCACGTAAAATTAAATTTTATGATATGGTAACAAAGTTCAAATTGATTTTAAGTATTATTCCAATTTTTTTGAAGTTTTGCTTTTAGTGATTATTTTTTATACATAGGTATATACAAATTTATATCTAAAAATTATATTTTATGTCTAAAAATTGATAAAAACCAAAATTACATTCAAACGCCAAATAATGAAAAAATATTTACTTTTTATTTAATTTGATTTCTGGCAGCATTTTTGACAGTAGGTACCAACATCAAATGTTGGTACCTACTATCAAAAAAATTGCTATTTTTACTATATTTTTTTGTATATTTATTCACTTTTAAACCTTCCCTGGACTGTCACAAATAATTCAAAATCAAAATTAGTCAAATTGGCCCAGCTGTTCTCGAGGTTTAGCAAGACTAGTAATGAACATCAATTTAATGAATATTTATATTTCTATTTCTATTCAATTGATTTTTATATTTATAGATAGATGATGAGGAGTATTTTTCTGGTAAACTCTTATATCTAAATATAAGTACCTACATTAATTGCTGTATACTAACTCAAATATTTTTGATGAAAATATTACATTGAAGACATAGATTGAAGATACCTTTGATATTCCGACGAGACGTGTTCAAGTTATCAATTTTTTCAAACTTATTCACTCACGATACTGCCGCATTGTTAGAACTTAAGCGTCAACTGTACTGACGACCATAACTTTTGTTATATATATCCTAAAGGTTTTCATGTACGAGTATATTGCTTTGATTGGCCATTTTAAACATTGTTTTGTCACAAAGCGTTTTAATAAATTAATTAAACAAGTAATAAATATTATTTTATATTTTACATTTTTATAATCATGTAATTCTGCTACCTACTTGTATTACAGTAAATGAAGTATTTTTAAGTCATTATTAAATAAAGTTAGTAGTTGAATACTTCAAAACGTGGGTGCCCATAGTTTCATAATATTGCGTTCCATGTTGTGGAGCAAGGTTTCTCAAAGTTTCGGCTCCACGGACCCCTGTTAAAGTTTCCAGGTGACAGTGAACCCCTTGACTAACAAATTAAATAACAATAAAATTGACTGTTGAAGTAAATAATGTTTTAATTTTAGTTAAAAGTGATGGGTGTGCTAAGTTGCAGAGGGATTAAAGAGGACGTTAAAGAAAAGACACAAAAGATAAATATTTCTGCGATGTCAGATGGGAAGCCACTTTAGTTGTTGGCGGTACTGTGGTACCGTGTTATTGGGTAGACGTGGTAAAATTTACGTTGGCCAAAAATAAAACGGATACAGAAATTTTGCAAGCTCCAGCTTATTCAAAGGTTCCTCGTTGGCATCAGGATAACAGGAATGCAGGCATGGTCTAAAATATATTTGTATATTTATAAAAAATGGATGTGATTGACTGATGTATCAATGAACATACCGGACCCTTAATGGGCTTAAAATTTCGCACTCGCATTATCTTACTAGAATGAAGCAAGCAGCAAGGAAGGATTTTGTTGAAGTTCAACTTCCAAGAGGATCTAATACAATATTTCCCAAAGTGGACGGTAACACCCCCTTATTGGCGCTGGGGACATAGAACAAAATTATGGTGGAAAATTACCCTATTACTAAGACTCCGCTGTCCGTCTGCCAGTCTGTCTGTTACCAGGCACCAGGATGAGATACATCATCAACATGATAGCTAGATAGTAGAAATTTTTTCCTACTTTTTTATTTCTAATTTAGCTCTACGGGTTCGTCATTCGACGGCAGAAGGTTCGCGACAAGATTTACGAGATGAGTGGCTGTCAGAATTAAGGTTAAAATTGTCCACAATTATTACTCCTAAAATTGACTCCATTTCTGACAAGAAACTAGCGCAGGAGGCAGGGTTTTTAGAATTATAAGTGGATCATGTGTTTTTATTATAAATAAATAAATAAAATATAATATTTAAAAAAGTATAGATTTATGGCATATAAAACAGATAACAACATTTCATTAACTGAATTCAAAGCAGTATGATTTGTTTAAATTTATTTATGTGCGTTATTAAAAAAAATGATCTAATCGGTGAATTTAGAGTTACTGTCGTAGTTTATATTTTTCTTCCTAACCTTATCACGTTTTTATATCAGATGAAACCGGGGTCAGCTAAAAATCTGACATCTGCAACCAGAAAGGGAAATCGGGCCCAGGTTAGGTCGAATTCAAATACACAAATCCGGGTTTACTTACGATGCTTCACTCACTTACTTTTCGTACTTAAGTTAGAAATAAGAGCATCGTTCGCCTAGTGGCACGCACTTCAGACTTTCATTTCGGTAGTTCAGATATTTCCGCCCGCGGCTTCGCCCGATTGAATTCATTTAATAACACAGACAACTTTAAAAACGCAGACATATTTCCGACTTATAATAAAAACTAATTGCGTAAAAAACATACCATGTTTCTAATGTAGCCAGTTAGAAAGTAGCCTAGGTCCTTCCTCAAGCTCAACTCTATCTCCGTACTAAATTTCATCAAAATCGGTTCAGTGGTTTAGGCGTGAAAGCGTAACAGACAGAGTTACTTCCTTATTTAAAATTTTAAGTAGGCATTTAGCGCTTTATTGTATACAGGTAACATTAACGACATACACACTAACAACAAAATAGTAGGTAAAAAGAGCGAGCTTATCGCTGACAAGAGATATCTTACAACTAACCTAACAAACAAAATGAAATGGATAAGGTAGACTGGTTTTTTTTCATGATAATGGAAGGCAAACAAGCAGACGGATTTCCTGATGGTAAGAAATACACGTCGCCTATAGACACCAAAAGTGGAAATGGTGCGTTGCCAACCTGAGGCTGGGATGGTAAGCCTCTTGCGTATGTATGTTTACCGGCTACCCTACCCTCCACACCAGAACACGACAATGGCGAGCATTGCCGCTATATGTGGCAGGAATAGGTAAGGCGGTGGTACCAATCCGGGCGAGTCGTTGCAATACTCTATCACCTAGTGAATGTCACGGTGTTGGTGACGATAGACTCTGTGCTCGCCTCTTACGAGCTGCCTGGGTGGAAGGCAGTTAGCATATTCCACAACGGAACCCGGACCAATACGGGGCATTTTAATGATTTGCCATTTTTTTGTAGTTTTATTTAACTTGCACTGTATGTATGTAAGTATGTATGTTCGGGTGGAAACTGTGTAGTGTTTTATGCTTTATTTTTAAACCATAGCATGTTTATTTATTGTTATTTTATGTTTTTGATCTTGTACAGCTTTATATACACTTTTAGTAAAAGTACATATATGTAGTTTTTTACAGAACTTATACACTTTTATTTTATTGTGAAAGAGGTTTTAATATCATCATTTTGGTCTTTAGAGGTATTCCTTTTCGGCAGTATTACGCAATCTCTTGTACGACTTATCTATGCCAGACTTGCACAGTATAACTGTTAAGATTTTAAGGGATTCCAAACAGATTTATATAAAATAAAAGATCTTTTTTCATCATCTTAATTTAATTTATTCCTAGAGTAGGAATAAAAAGTAACTCTATCTATCTAATACCTTTAAACGACCAATTCTTGTATGTATCAGCGACTTTGGAAACGGCTGCAACGATTTTCTTGAAATTTTATATATAGAGGGTTTCGGGGGCGATAAATCGATCTAGCTATGTTTGATTTTCAGGTTTCATTTATTAATCGTGTTTTCATTAAATAGAGACCTATATATCATTATAATACAAAGTTAAATTTTCGCTGACATTTACGAAATCAGAATAGCTCAGTTGGTAAACCGGGCACCAAAAATGCAGGAATCCCGGGTTCAAATCTCAGTCCGATTGTTAATTTTATTTTTAAGAAAAAAAAGGAACTTTTTGTGAGAAAAAGTGTTCCTGGAAGCCCTAAAGAACTAAAAAAACACCGACCTAAGCTTCGGTCATCCAGGTACTTAAATTTAACTATTACAGTAGCGGATATCAGATAATATTAGAAAATATCGACTTACCGAGTCTCTGATTTGCTGGACTACCCTGGGCAATATTTGGGGACGCGTTGCTGGTAGCCGTCGACGTGGAACATGATCCTGTGGGCAAATCTGTTAAAAATATACATTATTATTACATGTTATCAGTGAGTATTGAGAGCGTTATGAATATGGAGGAAGCTAGGAAAGTGTTTAGGAATCATGAAACTTGGTAGTTGGCTTTTATGATTTGATAATAAAAGAACAAGACATTCTTTTTCTTATATATTTTTGACCGCCTCGTTGGCCGAGTGGCTAGCGTACACGCCTAACCACATCCACTAATCGCGAGGCTCGGGTTCGAATCCCGACGGGGACAGACATTTGTGTGATGATCATAGACATCTGTATTTTCGGGTGTGGGTGTTTATTAAATATATTCTTGTATCTATTTAAGTATTTCTATATATTAGTATCGTTGTCTAACACCCATAACACGAGCATATAATTTGCTTACTTTAGTGTTAGATCAATTTAATTAGTTTGTCCAGTAATATTTATTAGTTATTATTTTTGTGTTTCGTACAAGTTACGTTAGACACAAATATTGATGCATTACATAAAAGTCGCCAGCATTACATAGAATAGATGTGAAAACTATTAAACATTAAACAATATCAATACGTAGTTGCCATATTGTTAAAACAGTATCGAAATCGAAAAAATCAGTTCACATCTCGATCTTCGAGTTGTATAAATTAAGAGGTTTTGTCTTATCAAGATGGCCCTGAATTTATATTCCACTTAATCACACAATAATCCATGTAAATAGGGCTTTTTTTAGTATGTGTTAGGTTAGCATATTATAAGACTTTGCACAATGTTTAAAGCATCATAGCAATACAATTAACACCTTTTTAATATCGCTTTCGCTGGTAATAAAATCGCTTGCACATTAGGATTAATTAAAAAGTTAGTTCGCATTTTGTCAAACTTATAATATTAAAAAAGCAGACATTTGTTTTGGTAATAAGAGATTTGTCAGGTAATTATATGTGTTGCATTCAATTTGGTTAAATTGAATAAGTACGGACGAACCGATTTAGCTAAGAATGGAAGGTAGCTTAGGACCAGGAGACGGACATAGGTTATTCTTCTATATATCTTTTGTTTTTCTATTGCGTTTCGTTCTCATGAAGTTTTGTGTGCATATCAAGTAGGTCTGTGAATTGATCAACATCCCTTTTTCACACCCCTAAGTACGATCGGTACGAAGTTCGCCGGGACTGGTAGTTTATAAAATAGATGAGAAATAACATTTGCTACCAACAACTTTAAAGCTACTACACATAATACTACATGCAAGAATATAAGTAATTATAATTAGATTTATAAAAGATATATGTCATAAAAATATGTTTACCCTATTTGGTCAAGTAGTTTGTCTAATAATAAAGCGCGTGCTTATACAATGTAAGACTAAATGCGTTTCAAATTATTTATGTTAATTAAATTGAAACTTAATTAGTCATTGAAAATTAATGTGCAATTAGTAATTAATAATGTTCTAAGAACTTAAAACAACATTGAGAACAAAACTAGTTGTTGCCAGCGGTTTAACATATATGTGTCATTTAACCGGCGAAGGATCTCTTTAAAAAATTAGGATTATTAAAATTCATACTATTACGATATCAGAACAAACATGCTTCTTTCTCCAAGGTCTGATCTATTGCCTAGTTAAATTTGATTAAAATTAATCCAGAACGTATAAAAAACATACAATGTTCCACATCTATAAATGAACTCGGGTTTGTCCCAATACTTTGTACCAATACAAACTCGAGGACAGCTGGATCGTTTTCTATGTTTTTTTTAGATTTGTCTCAATTCTGAATAGCAAAATAACCACATATATTAAATCTAATAATTAACTTATGTTGCAGAATTACTTGGCACGGGCCGGCAAGTTTTTTTCCCTAAATTAAAATCTATATTTTCTACAACAAGATTTCTAGCTTCTACATAACTAATTTCGACGAAACCGCTACTATTACTACAATTACTATTTTTCATAAATTTATTATAAACTGGATCAAAATTCTAATAAGCAAGAAATAAATTGGGTGCTAAATATCGTACTAATAAAGACACACAATCCAGAAGCTTCGATAAGATAAACTATTTAAAAATTATAAAACACATACCGACTTCAAACGCAATAGGAATTGAAGCTTGCACATCATTGCAAAAGCTATAACGAGCCAATCATTTGTTAATATAAACCAATTGTTTTGCAGTTCGACTTTCTGATTCATTGATTGTGAACTATTTATTGCTTACATTGGACACTGTTGCATTACTTCAATATATTGTTACTGTTCAATATATCAGTAGTTAGGTAGATTTTTTCCATCCTATTTTATGTCAGACGTCTCCGAAGTTTGTATGAAAAATTTCAAAACACAATAGAGAAACACACGTTCCCCTAGTTACAGTTAAAACATTACGTTCAGATATTTCGTTTATTAAAAACTAACCAAATATTTGTTTAATGTATTGAAAATTGTCGAAAAAACTATTATTTGATTAAAAACTGACTAAAAGAAAAATCGTAGAAATGTTGCAATTTTTATTGAACGTTTTGTAAGTAGTTGTTAATTTTGTGTTTAAATATTGAAATGTCATTTCTTTTTGCTTCGCCCACCTTGCTTTGATTTCTCCATAGCTTCTTTAATTTGTCTTTCCTCGTGGTCCCGAACCGATTGGTTGACTATTTCGTCTTCGGAGTAACCGGATAGTCTGGCGCATTCTGGCAAATCCGACTCTGGCAAGAAGGGTGTCTCAGTGCCGGTCGTGCCGATGCGAAGGACATTCCTTTTCAAGTCTATATTACACTGTAAAGATGTAATTAGTTGATTATAGTTGCCTTGTTTTGTACTAAAAATGTAATACCACAGTGGGAAACACTAATCTATAATATAAAAATGAATCGCAAAATGTGTTGGTAAGCGCATAACTCAACAACGCCTCGACCAATTTGGC
>DVZL01005004.1:0-12412 GCA_018236625.1 Lasaia peninsularis
GTATATAAAAGAAGAAATTTTTGTAACCGAGTACTCCGCCGCATACCCAATATCAACCAAGTACCAAAAAGTGGAAAAAGTGGACCATTCGTGTAATATCACATCTATTTCACCTGTGTGTTGTAAACGCTTCGCTGCAATATAGAATGGTCAAAATAAAGAAAGGTACGTTAAGTAAAAATATTGTACAAAT
Source organism: Lasaia peninsularis (assembly GCA_018236625.1). Taxonomy (NCBI): domain Eukaryota; kingdom Metazoa; phylum Arthropoda; class Insecta; order Lepidoptera; family Riodinidae; genus Lasaia; species Lasaia peninsularis. The sequence continues at coordinate 194 of DVZL01005004.1, forward strand.
GAGTGAATACAAAATGAATTTGGGCCTTAAGACGACATTTTAAGTAAAGCTTTAAATTTGAATTCTTTTAATTAGCTAAGTTAATTTTAATATTACTCTATTATTTATGATACATTTTTGTTATTTCACGAATAAAGCTTAGTTTTTTAATGCTTTTAAGAAAGAAGTAGGTGTATTTTAGTTAATTTTAAAGTATAAATAATAAATAATACTGAAAACAGAACTTGACTTCTTTTAATTTATACTAAAATGTCATCAAAATTAAGGTATTTGAAGGAGATGAAACAGGGATGGATGTAAGAGTTATGGATGTAATGCTGGAACAAGTGAATAAAATTGTATATCTTGGTAGTGCTTTTAGAAGGAATGGAAAGGGCATCACAGACGTAGAAAAGAGAGTTAATGCTGGAAATAGAGTGAATGGAATATTGGGTAAGTTAATTGAAAGCGAAACGCTAAGCTATAGAGTTAGAAAAAGGAAATTTCGCACAACATAGTGCTTATCTCAAAGCTATTTTATGGAAGCGAGAGTTAGGTCAGTAGTAGCATGAAAGTAGGATAAATGCTTTTGAAATGCGAGCGCTCCGCAATATTTGAGTAGTAACGCCCACAGACTGCATTCGTAATAGTAAGATCAAGGAAAGAGTGGGATTGAAAGAAAATGTCGGTGTAAAAATAAAAAAAACAAGCTCCGATAGTTCGATCATGTTGAAAGAATGAAAAACGAAAGATTGAAAAAGCAGATATACAATACGAATGTGGATGGATGTAAGTATCCGCGGAGGCCTAGATTGACATTCCACGACCAAATAGCTCGCACCACTCTCATTCTCTTGACATTTCATGAATGTGAATGTGGAGGAAGCTATGCAAGTATGTAGAAATCGTGACATTTGGCACTTGACACTATCTGTCTACTACGCAAGGGGCCTGGCGTGAAGATGTGTTGTTGTGAAATGTCTTAAAATCCCCACAAAATTAACAAACATATTTTATGTACTTTACAAAGGACAATTCGAGTACATTCCGTTGTCCTTTGTAAAGGATGTAGTGAAAATCTCGATTTTCCAGCACAGGCTTTTTTTATTATTTTTCCCATACTAAATACTTCTTAAATGAATTTCTTATAATATGAAATTTTGAATAAAAATCTTGAAAAAAGTTTCTCTGGTACTCTGGTACTGGTTTGAGATGTATCTTTAGATCTGGGTTTTTAATAAATCTAAAAAAAGTATATTTATGCTATTTTTTTATTACTGATAGCTAAATATAATGATCTTCAACTAACTTTCATTTATTGGAAAGTGAAGAATTGTTATAATAATTATTATTCAAAAATACTTAATATGTAAAATAAGAAGTTTCAATCATTGAATACTACGAAATTAATTTAAAATTTCCTGCCATAGCTTCACACTAACGACCCTGTTCTAGGAGCTTGTTATGCTTGATTCACTTGGATATTAGTGGTCCCTTTAAACGTAGTTTTAGCCGAGATCTATAACTGCTCCACCACAGTGAAAGCAATTACGATCCTTAACACATTGGAAAGCCATTTGCTTTCACTTAATTGTGCTGTATGCTTATCTGTCCCACTGATGACTCGGTAGCGCTTGGTTGGTTAGACATCGTTTAGAGCAGGGTAACTCAAACTCGCATAAGTGCATACCACAGTTTAAAGGACGAATTTTCTTACGAAACAAGATAATTGGAGCTTCTGGAGAAACATCTGAGAGAAGGTTCTTTTTTTACATCGTTTTCTAAGCTTGACGAATGGTAAAAAAAGGTTCTTTTTTTACCATTCGTCAAGCTTAAAAAATTAACATACATAGATATATATATTTTTATAGGATAAGACAGCCAACAAGAGAGCAAATGAGAGTAGCCCAAATCATTTATTATTACATCAGATGTCTTCTTATGCAAGCCCCGTCAAAATCGGTTTAGCCGTTTGAGAGATTAGCGGAAGGGACAGACAAACATATTTAAAAAATACTAATTTGGTAAATGTACCTACTTTGTAACCATACATGTGCATTTAGTAAAAAGCGGATATTTTTACAGACACTAATGTTTTTATATTTATGTATATAGATTTTATTTTATAAATTTCTAAAATAAAAGTTGTCTAAGCAGTTCCATATTATATTAGCTGTATGCCAGTAAAAATCCCGTCAAAATCGGTCCAGCCGTTTCGGATATTAACGGGTACAAACAGACAACTAGACAGATTTTGTATATTTACCTTCTAAGCATACATATACAATTCGTAAAAAAGTATTATTTTAATATTACCTACCGATACTCCCATTTTATTTCTTGGTGTAGAATAATTGGTTAATTTAAAAAACATATTTATTTAAGCTTAGTCCGGTTAAAACTAAATTTGAAATGTGTGCCCAACATGGCGACAGACTTGCACCTGTCACATAATGGGATCTAGTGTCGTGGGCCAACCGTGGGTGTATAATATATGTACCTCTGCGTACCCTTTCGGAGAAATAGGCTTGATGAATTTACCCTTGTTCTACATATTATAACACTTATGTTAATTATTATATGAATAAGTTTTTGGACATAGTTAATTATTGTAAATTTTGACATTCAAAAAATGTTTATTTTAATATTTCTATCAAAATACACAAGTATAAAAAACAAAGTCGAGTCAGTTACACCATTTATAACACAAGAACGGCTGGATTGATTTTTAATTTTTTTGTGTTTTTGGATTTGTATTCGTCCTGAATAGGATAATAACCATTAAAACATTAAAAAAAATATATTATCATAGTATTTCTTTCAATTAATAAATACACTCCGCCTTACTATTTTAATGGATTCACGAGAGAATCTGCGGACTAGAGCTAGCGTGAAATAAATGTTGCAATATATTAATGAAGTTAGCAGTTCAGCTTCTGCGTCACCGCCAGTTATATTTACAATTCGTTTAAGTTGGAGCCGTATCGATTAACTGTCCGCAGATGCAAAATAGTGTTTGGCTGGAAACCAGATCTGATAGACGGACCATTTCACCCGATGATCAAGTGTTTTAAAACGCGACTTGCATTTACGATTATAAAATACAATCTGGAATTACAAATTATTTTAATATATTTGGATTATGATCATGTTCAGTCTTTTCCAAATAATTGTACGATTGATTTATGAGATGAGTACGTTTATAAGTAGGTATATATATACTACATATCTAATCTACTTATAACTAAGCACTCGAAAATAAAACTGATATTTTGGATATGAGGATTAAAGGTAAAAAGGTAGCATATTACCGTACGAGGCTGGCATTGAATTTTATTTGTTGAAGAAATAAAATAATGGAAAAAACTCTAGGTACTGCTTAATGTTTTTTGATGATTTCAATATAAACATTCATATTTCTTTCAGTATAATGCTGGTCAACTTTAATTTACTTCTCAATGTTTTCAAAACAATCACACAGTTCCAAATAAATTTGTCACTTTATTAGCCTATATCAGTTTCAATTTTTTTCATCTTAAAGTTATTACAGCTACACGTCACATAGAAGTGTACGAAATTAAATTACAAATAGGCATTTGTAGTCTCTTAGAAAACGATGTCCTTGATTTAAATAAAAATAGGATAACACAAGACAATAAATGATCAATAACTATTAGTGCCACCAAACATGTTAAGCAACTTATTACAGAAATTGAGGCTAAAAGTCCCTCGACTAATTTTTGTCAAAACTGATCTATAGGTACGTAATTAAAACTATTTTCATCAATCTCTAATAATATTACGATGTATAAAAAGTTTTTCTTGATGTAATTATAAAAATAAGCGAAATAATTAATTGCTTATATTTTCCAACCAGAGCAAAGATTTTAATGAAGACATCTAAGAAGTGCCCTGGGGATTGATATCTCTTCTGTGAAGTTCTTTTCAATGGAGCGCAATTAGAGGCTCGCTGTTCAAGTCTTAACTATCACTTATAATTTGCATTTGAAACTTAATATTTTCCTTCAGCTAAAATCAAAATTACAAGTACGTTTTAAATACGTATTGGTTTTGTGAAGTACTAATTGTCGCTCTCCAAGCTCTGCTAAATTTTGAGTCCGTGTGGATCCGAACCCCTGAGTTTTACACTACAAATGTATGAAAACATATGTCTTCATTTATGTCGTTTCGATTTACGTCGCGAATTTTAAGAACCTAACATGCGGTAGGTACGAGTACTGCTAGTATATTACTGGGGGACCAGAATTTGTCTGTGAATAATTCTTACCAAGTTCCGATACATTTAGCAACCGCCTACATGAGGGCATGAGGGGTAAAAGACAGTTATATTGCAGTTTATACATTAATTGAACTATCTTCACAGAATAATAATTACTAACGTACAGAACCTGTACTTATCGTAACAATTCATAGAAATAGTGACTCTTGTAACTAAGCAACAAAGTTCAATTCAGCTCATGTAAGTGCTCCGCACACGACGAGATGTTCACCTAGCTATTCCCGATCTCTTCTAACGCATTACTCTGTCACTATCTGGCGTAGAGTGACGCGAAAATTATGGTACTAGAGTGGCGACGGCGCCACGACATTTTGTAGGTAGTTATCGCTGTAGGTACGGCCGAGTGGCGGAGGCCTGCTATCATTAAGTACAAACTAAAAATGGTAGTGGAGCGTGCCAACCAGAGACTAAGGTGACCTACCTTAGTCTCGCTTAAGTAAGTTAACCGACTGTTTTACCTTGACATTTAGTATTGACACCATTACTTTGTCACAGTCACTGTGTTAGTGACAAATAAACCGGCGACGTTTACCCTTAACGAACTACCTAGTAGGAAAGCAGACGAGCCTTATTTTTCCGGAGTCCAGAACCAATACGAGATGACCTTAATGTTATTGATTAAAAGTTATTTTTTCGTATTTAATCGTTACATATTTGATTTATTATTGATATTTTTTTCTCTAAAAATACGTCAAAGTCGAATATGACGAAGTCTTAAATTGGGACTAAAATTTCCAAAGTTTCAAAGTTAATCAAATTTAACAAAATGTCAATTGAATCGCTTACAAATGTCATAAGTCAACAAAGTCGCCTCACAACGTTGCAGTGGTCAGGGCCCGCCGCCCAGAGAACGCCGCCCGGCGTCTGCCGCCCCCTAACATTGCCCTAACTAGATTGGACCACGTTGAATACGCTAAAAGTTTGAAGGATTTTGTCAATTCATTTTTATTTTAACACGATTTTGGAGAATCTGATCAACCATTCTATTTTTAATTCTTTATATTCGATTGGATTTTAGATTTGCGTTAAGAGAAACATTCAGTTTAAACTAAAACTTCCAAGAGACAAAATTGTTTTAACATGTTTTCTTACTTTTTAATTGAATTTTTCTATATTGTGTTACTGTTTTATATATATTTTTAAATTGTTTATTTTTTATGAATACATTAGAATATAATATACGAGTAATATGTCAAGTAAAAACAATCTTGTTTTTTTCTACACAAAAACAATAGTTTTATAAAAAAAAGTCTACTTTAAAAAAAAATTGAATTTATACCAAACTTACAATGTTCCGTCAAGTGCGAAATCTATACACATGATAAAACCGTGGAGAAGTAAATTCTGTACATTGACGATATTAAAAGGTAGGCAGAGGTGTGCCAGTAGGTATATCCACGACTCGTAAGTCCAGTAGATATACTAGAACACACCCACGATTAGCCAAGGCTATTTATTAATATTTTATTAAGATTTAAACTTCTCATTTTATAATTAAGCAACGGGAAAATAAGATAGCTTCTAATACACGAATTCGTATTATTTACGTCATTAACTAGATATTTCAAAGGAAGCATCAAGTAAAATTCAATAATTATTTTAACTTGTCCACTGATTTATCTATTGCCACCTAATTTACTAACTCAGCCACGGATTTTCCAACTCATCACCAGTTTACGTTTTACAGCTTCAACATGTTTATGTTCTTCCTTAAAATAATGTTATTCAAGTTTCAACAAAAAACACCTAATATTATAACTTAGCGCATAAATTATTTCATCTTTTTCTTTTATCGTGAAAAAGTTATTGTACAATTTGGCGAGAGCGCGCGAGACGACAGCGACCAAAGCCAACTAAAGCGCGAGCTGCCTTAATAATCTAATAATGCTTTATTTTTCTTTTTATCTTATATAGATATATATGTATATCTTTATTTCAATTACTATAAGTAAAAAAAAAAAAAAAATTTTATGATATTGGAAGGCAAACAAACAGACAAATTTCCTGATGGTAAGAAATACACGTCGCCTATAGACACCAAAGGTGTAAAGGTGCGTTACCAACCTGAGGCTGGGATGGTTAGCCTCTTGCGTAAGTATACCAGCTACCCTACCCTCCAAACCAGAACACGACAATGGCGAGCACTGACGCTATTGTGGCAGGAATAGGTGAGGCGGTGGTACCAATCCGGGCGAGTCGTTGCAAGACTCTACCACCTAGTACAGTGATACGGAACACTTCCGGTGCAAGTTGGACTTGCACTTGGCACATTTTTATACCTAGGTCTTGGTGTTCAGTGTAACAACGATAAATTTAGGGTCTGTGTGTAGCAAACCCTTTTTATATAAAGTTAGATGACAGTCTTTGTGATGTATGTTTATGAACAAAAACATAGATAAGCTTGTTTAACTTTGATTCTCCTGTATTTTCTGTTTTCAAACGACTTAAAAAAAGAGATTCTCACTTCGACGAAATGTTTCTTTGTATTTAATTACTAATGGATATTGTTGACAAAACAAGAATTCGTAGGAGATCCCGTATAAATTTTATGGCAATTATTTCAACACTACTTATTAGAAAAAATTTTTAATTAATAAGAAATTGAAGTCGGATTTTGCATTTTTACTGAGTTTAAATTATTTTCTCTATTAAGCCATATAAATTGTTTCTTTTTTATTTTATTTTATTTAAACTTCTATTTTTATTTCTGTCCTTTTACAGAAGAGAATAGAAATGGGGTCACCCGACGATAAGTGAACACCGCCTTTCATTAATATACGCAATACCAGAAGATCATCAAATGCAATACAGCCGTCTGAAATGAATCATTAAGAAGTTGAAATGATGAAACAAAAGCATTGAATATTTTTAACTAAGAATGTAAAATTAAATAATAATAATTATTTTTTATAACCAACCAATAAAAGACGAAGTTCTCCCGTGTAAGTGTGTTGTCAAAACTTTCTACACGAGGAACAAATTTTGATAATTATTTTTTAGGAAAACAGCATTTTTCTTTAAAATAAATATAAATATCGTCACCGAATTGGTGGGCAGAGTACATATGGACCATGGGTAACCGTACGTTGTTTTATAAAGTACCAAATAAAAAAAACGAAAGGAAACAAAAAAAAATGCTTTATCAGTTAAGTTGAGATATTAGAACAATTTCTTTTTCTAGGCCAGCAGTCTTATCATATTCCTTCATCAACGTCCCGCCGAGAGTGACAAATCTGACAGTTTCGTCGCTCCTGATTTATTAATTCCTCGGAAGACTAGGGTAGTTGTCAAAGCCCTTACTCCTACCAGTCTCGTTAAATTAAAGCCCACTCATTAATTTCAACAGTTTCAATATAGAGATGCCAGGATTAGAGCTGGCAACAGATCTTTAACACATGGTTGAAGTGAAGCGAATTGAAAAACAATTAAAAAATGAGAAAAAATAAACAGAATTTTAATAAACATTAGATAGGAATGTTTTATAAAAAAAAATAAGTACCATTTAACAACAATACTTTTGATTATTTTATTCCTATAGAATCATTATAAAAATTACAATAACGAAGCCTCTATATAAAAAAATAGAGTTTTTTGTCAATACTTACGTTAAGATAGATATTTAAACAACGTCCTTAAATTGGTGCGCCAGTCTGATCATATCCCTTCATTAACGTGACAGTGACAAATCTGACAGCTTCGCTCCTGATTTATTAATTCCTTGTCCCAGACCAGTACAGTTACATCAGAGTCTACTTCCTGTCAGTCTCGTTGAATTAAGGCCGCAGTCATAAATTTTAGGAGTTTCAATAAAGGATAGATACTACGAGAGCTCGTGACAAATTTCTAATAGATATTTGTGAAGATTAATTAGATATTATAAACATGAAATAGATGAAATTGAAAAAAAAATGTCAATACTCATTTTAATTTATATTTCTTATTAAATTCTTTTTCTATAACTTTTTTTTTCAATACAAAAAAAATAATAAATTTACATTTTAATTACGGTTACTCTTATAAAGTGCAGATATAATACAATAACTATTATTTTCAGCATTACCAAAACAAATTTTCATCAGAAATTAGTAATAAAACATTAAATAAACTGGTATCGAAATAACCCACATCAAACGTTATCAAGCTTATTTAACGTCACTTATAAATTAATATTATTAATAACAACAATTTAACACTACTACTGGGACATTTCAAAATAAGCTGTCGATTAACTGATATGTAAAAAATTATAAAATATGCTTGCTAAAAATTGATTTAGTAGGGAATGAAGGTACACCGTAGACATAGAAAGAAGAGTACTAGGAATATAGAGGATGAAACATTGAGTAAGCGAAACGCTGAGCTCTATAGCTTGACTGCCTTTGCACAATTCAGTGCTTATCCCAACGTTACTTTATGGAAGCAAGAGTTGAGTATGTCAAAAGCAGTATGAAAGTAGGATAAATGCGGTCGAAATATGTGCGCTCCGCAATATTTGTGGGGTAACTCTTGGAGACCACATTCGTAATTGTGAGATCAGAGAAAGAGTGGAATTGAAAGAAAGTGTCGGTGTAAACTCCGATGGTTCGATCTTGTAGAAATAATGAAAGATAAAAGATTGACAAAACAAATATATAATGCTAAAGTGATGGATGTAGGTTTCCGGGGAGATCTAGGTTGACATTCCATGACCAAGTAGCTCGCGTATTATCTGAGGGTAGTGTCAAGAGCCTCCGCAACCAGTGTGTATCCATGAAGATAGTGATGAATGTGGAGGAAACTAGACAAATATGTAGGAATAGTGATATTCGGCACTCAATACTCTCTGTCTACTCCGCAAGAAAACTGGCGTGAAGATATGTAAAAATTGGCCGCGAGCTCTTGGACTATTCATAGATGTAAAGTTTCATGATAGGAATGCGTTACAAACTATATATTATCGTGAGTACGAGTTGTCTGTAGTTATTGAATTACGCGGTGTGGCGCGAGAGTTAATAAACTGGTTATTGAAATGTATCAAGTATTAAGCTAAAGGTGCTCGAAATTACATTTCTAATAAAGATTTGTTCCAAATACTTAATATTGCTAGCTCTGTCTAGACTGGCCAACCGCTTTTTTCCCAAGTCAAAACAAGTCCTGTGAAAGTGAGATAGCTATCAGCTGTCCCTATCAGAATGATATTGCGAACAGGTCGTCCAAAGAAAGGTCAAAGAATAGGCCATAATGACATTCCGGTACGGATGATAGGGTAGACGGTAGACTTGCACACAAGGTCTAACAGCCCGAGCACAGGGCAGCGGCACACCTACTACATCTATGGTGTTTATAGGTCACGCTTGCTTCTTACCATCAGGAGATTGTGTGCCTGTCCTATACCATAAAAAAAACAAGGCTGTTTGTTCAAAACCAAACCAAACAATCGCTTCTGCGGTTGGGAAATTCATATATGGGAACTAGTTCTATGAATTTTTTCAGTTCAACTGATAAACACAACGTTATCTGGCCGATAAAACAACGGATTATCTATCTAGATCATGAGACTTAAGATTGCCGGTTAATCGTAGGTGCATATGTACCTCTATTTACCTCTTCCGGGATGTGGGCGTAAAGATATGAAAAACCAAACCGAGTGCATAAAACAGGACTGATACGGAGTAGAGTTTGTGCCAGAGGTAAGAGCGCACAATTTCAACAGATAATACAATTGAACAGGGAATTTGCATTTCTCCCAAGTTTTTGTAATAAACTTAAGGTACTGTGGCAGCTACAATAGAATTATTAACACCAGACAACCTTCGAGAAAAATAAAGGTAGCTCTTAAATTTAATCTGCATTCTGATTATATTAAGGTGACAGTTCTATCTTTTGCTAGCCGTGTTTGTCTAGGTCCTCTTTAGAATAGACCATCTGCCTCTCTGCAGCAAGTCACCTGGGTAGGGATCCACCGCCATACCTATTTCTGCTTCCATAAGACACAATTGTATTTTTTTTTGTTTTACGATATCGGAAGGCAAAGGTGGAAATGGTGCGTTGCCAACCTGAGGCTGGGATGGTAAGCCTCTTGCGTGAGAAAGTTTACCGGATACCCTACCCTCCATACCAGAATACGACAATGGCGAGCACTGACGCTATAGTGGCAGGGATAGGTAAGGCGGTGGTACCAATCCGGGCGAGTCGTTGCAAGACTCTACCACCTAGTAAAACTACTCCACATTCATCATTTCTTTACAAACACGCCGACCTTGGCTACTCCTGATAACACCCTCAGGTAATACACGGAATCATGGATTGGCAACGGAAGTTTCCCCGGGTACCTACATCCATCCACTTTCGCATTGTATATCTGTTTTGACAATCTTTCTCATCTTTCATTCTTTCCACATGACCAAACCATCGGAGCATGTCTTTCTCATTTTTACACCGACACTTTTTTTCAATCCCACTCTTTCTCTGATCTCAGTAGTCAGATACAAAGGTATTATTTTAGAAACATAATAGTTGAATAGGAACATGTAATATGCTTTCAATTAAGAGTTTAAAAACAAAGTCAAAGTTTTAAAAAAACACCACAAAATCATCAAAAAAATGTAAAGATTTGAGGGTTATGGCCTAAAGCTTTAGAATCCGTACCCAAAGAGTTAAAACAGGATAATTGGAACGAAGTTCCTTATCGCGCGTAGTGAAAGGGGCTAGACGGAAAAAATTCTCACGAAAAGTTGTAACGACACTTTTTACTATAGTTAGCTATTGCAAGCTGTGCGGCGTGCGCATGTTTCTCTGTCTGTCTCTCTCTCTCTCTTATAGAAAGCATGCCAGATATTTTCATTTCTATTTCACATTGAACAGTGTGGTGTCGCGACGATTATTTTTGTTGAGGGTATACAGGTTTTTTGTACATAATAAATAAGGAGCTTCGTACCAATCGGATGTCCCACATGTGACAACTCAGACGTTTTTTTATTTATTTTTTTAATTATTTTTTTATTTCTCATGTCATTTATTTCTGTTGCCACCATAACAATAAGTACTATAAAATAATTAAATTCGAACGTGGACAAAGTCGCAGTCCTGCTATATATGAAACAAATAGCAATATGCGCATTTGGCTCTTTTTTAGAAGCTCAACTCACGTGGATAACTTCGTAGGTAGCTAATAATAGCCCATATTACCACGTAACTTGCAACATGCGTAAAACCGAGCCATGAGCGTGTGGATTTCGTCGCACAATGGTGAAAAAGGCTATTAAGATTATCAAACAATGCGCGCGGATACAAATGTCATATTTTCTGATAGCCATTACAAATAGTTAGTCGTTTTAAAAGTAGCTAAGCACTGTACCTAAGTCTCTGTGGTCTCAACTTATACCAGACCAGAGAATAACCAGAATTATAGCTGTGGTGTAACGGTACAGGTGTCGCCTGTTAAGACCGTTAGCCACGTAGGGTCCCGAGTTCAATCTCAGATCGGGCAAACTTTTCTTAAATGTTTTTCAGATTTTTCTGAGTAAGCATTACATTGCCCGGGATTGGAATGTGCACGAAGTGATGATAGGCTTGCCACCTATCACATCATGGGCCCTAGTACCTTGGCTAATAGTGGGTGTGTCTACATCTACTGGACTTACGAGTCGTGGATATACTAGCACACCTCTGCCTACCTCTTCGGGGATATAAGGCGTGAAGGTACTTTTTTTTAAACCCCGGCTTGAGATAACATTTGTGTCGGATATGGTGATGTCGGCAAGCGGAAAGCTAATTTGTAAATATAAATAAATAAATATTACTGGACAAATTACACAAATTGATCTAATAACCCCAAAGTAAGCAAATTAAATGGTTGTGTTATGGGTGTTAGTCAACGATATCAAAAAGTACCTTCACGCCTATTATCCCCGAAGAGGTAGGCAGAGGTGTGCTAGTATATCCACGACTCGTAAGTCCAG
>DVZL01005005.1:0-12412 GCA_018236625.1 Lasaia peninsularis
ATAATAACAACAAAATCCGCGATTTTAATAAAGCAATGAAACATATTCGTGCGTATTCAAAACTCGAATGACGTTTAATTCAAAATAACGAACCGAAGGTTTGCATTCCCTGAGATCGACGCGTCCCCGTACCACAAAGCAAAAACAATAGTTGTTAAATAATATTAGACTAAATTAAAAAGATTATTACTTTCATATAACTCGTATATATTTTTACTTCGATTGAATTTGGTCAGTTCATTATTGTCACGGAGTAAAAATATTTAATTGGTAAAAGAAATTTGTTTACAAAAATTATAGTCTCTCATGACGGGCAATATACATGTGCGAATTTTAAAGTGTCTAATCCTAAAAAATTGGCCTAGGCGTAGAGACAACTGTCAATCACTGTTGCCTTTTATATACATACACTAGCTGTTAAAAACATTATTTAACCACATACATTTTAGGGATTTTTAAGGCTACATAAAAAATCAGAAATATAAAAAATTACCAATTTATATAAAAAAATCAAGTTTGACCTCATTATAACTTAGAGGTATAAAAATGTGCTCAAACCGACCACATGAACATATAAAATTGTATCTAAACCAGTTCAGCCGTCTTAAAGGAGTATGGCAAGTGACAAATATAGATAGATAGAAGCACCTGCATCATTATAAATGTTGAAACATCTCGCGTCGACATTCAATTAATACCCATTTAGAATTAAAACTAAAGCAATCCACCGGACACAGCTGGTGCGTTTCTAGACGCTATTTACTTTAGTTCTGTCTTGTTAGTCATTCATGCATTAGTCATTACTAACTTTGCCTAGTTATTTAAGATTAAATTTTCTAATTTGAGTTTTACACTCCAAACATTACGGTTCATTTCAATTTATTAAGTTTCTAAATTAATTTGGTCGTCCGGAATGAGATAAACATGCCTTCTGTCGGGCGAGTGAGATGTCAATCAGCTGTCAGCGACTTTCCGTTTTACCATGCTCTCCTGGTACTACAGCTAGGGTAATGTACCAGGATATAGTTTGGGATTCTCAAGGTATATTTTAGTTTAAGCGATGGGTTGTGATGACCCCATTACCCACTAGTTGAATTATCTTATTTAGATTACTGAATTAGTATGATAGTCACGCTGAGAGAGTTCTAGGCCGATGGTAGGTCTTTAATCCTAACGTTACAAAATCAGTCATTTCTACTGTTATTTTACGGTTTGGAAGGTATGGCAACTACTTCACTAGATTAACTCGCAACACTTAATCGTAACTCTTGCCTGTTTGTTTATGAGAAAGTAATAAATAATGGGTAATAAATAATAGGTAATAAATCCCAAGACAAATTACAAAAATTGATCTATCCCCAAAGTAAGAAAACTTTGCTTGTATTATGGGTATTAAACAACGATACTAATACATAGAAATAACTAAATAAATAAAATTGGACTGTCTGTATGTAATATTAAAAAACACTTTTTACTTAATGCACATGTATGTTTACAAGGTATTCTTTAGAATTCATGTCTGTCTGTTTGTACCTTCTAATATCTGAAACTACTGAACCAATTTTGACGGTACTTTCACTGGCAGACAGCTTCATTTATTTTAGAATTTTAGTTTAAAAATGTATAAAATAAAATGATTACCTAAATAAAAATACGGGAGAAGTCATGGGCACAACTAGTACAATAATACATTGAATGAGCAGCCAGATCCGGAAATACAAACATTGCATTATTTAAATTACACAATATTCAAAAAATACATTACACAAACGCCTGCCCCCGTCGGGAATCGAACCAGAGCCTCACAGATTGCTCGGGGGAGTTGTGTACGCTAAATCCTCGACCAGGCGTCAATCTAGTTAGGTTTAATAGATGTAGGTACTAGGTAAGTATAAAACAAGAAGTGTACTTAATATCTAGACAGTTTGTGGTTCACCACACTCGCGCAGTCCCACGAATATCGCTGGCTTTCTTGCGGGTCGACTTAGCGGTTGAGTAATCCTGGTTTCTAATAAAATGTATAAAATATGTATTATCGTAACAATCCACAACCGTTATCTTAACAAAGCTAAATAATTCTAAGCTTATATAATGTGTTTGGAGTTTTCGCTGAGAAGCGTTCAACTGTAATACTCGTAACATGACAAAGTTCTGGCCTTCTGAGTTTTAAAGAAATTAGGACGATACGTATCATTACATCTGTGGCGCTGTACACTATACTTATTATTTTATCATAATAAAAAAAGTAGAATTAGAATTAGAAGTAGTGGATAGTAGTAGTCCTAATATGGGGATAGATGTATAATATATACACATCTCGTACATATACCTCCCCTTTCGGGGATATGGGTGTCACATTTTTTTATTACATGAAAAGAATTAGCGAAATTGTTCCAACGTTAATACGTGATGCGATGAACGAGGGAATAGATGTTTATTGGATCTAATAAAGTAATAGAGTATTTTTCTTCACCGTAAAAGAGTTCAGGAAATGTACTTAAGTTGGAAAACTATGGCGGGATTAAAATAAATAGCGGGATTCAAACTTGAATTACCGAATAGAAGTTCGAAGCGCGTACCACTAGGCCTCTGAGGCTCTTAAACAATTGAATTTAATAAACCGATTTACCGTTCTTTGTGTATAGCATTGTTATAGAAAAAGAGCTAAATTTTCGATAAAAAATCGTAATACGTAACAACTTATCGATCTCCATTTCAAAAGGTCGTGAACTTTCTCAAGGGTCAAAGGGTAACCCTTTTCAAAAAATAACAAGAATTTTTTATTATATAATTTAATACATTTTTCTTTCCGCTAAACCAATACGGAGATTAACAATAATGCTAACCAAATAAAAAAAAATGTCGAATTACTTCATAATATAATTATCGTTATTACAAAAAGGTCGTGAACTTTCTCAAGTGTCGCGAAAATATAACCCTTTCGTGTAATTCCCATCATAAAAACCACAATGAATATAATTAAACAATAAGCGATACCCTACTATAGGTAACAATAGTTTTTTATACATTGGTACAGAGGATTCTTAAAAAATATTTGTATTTTTTTTAAGAATCGAATTGCAGACAATACTGATTTCATAGTAGCACAAAAACCTACTTAGCGTTGCTAACTTAATACGAAGATAATAGACGGTGCCAACCCGATGATGATAAACCTGGTAACAGAATAGTAAGATACGAACTAATTGAGACACATAGACGGCTTTGAGGCTAAATAGCCGATCTCTTCCAGGCAATTTTTGTATGTAAAATTGTCAGCGAAATATTCCGAGACCGTAGTCATAAAAACAAGCACTTTAAATGCAAAAATCTTCAATTTTATTATCATATTTTTGTTCCAGTAGACATTTTGTTTGTTGATATTATAAAAAGTACGGAACCAATTACCATAAAATTTATATGAAACCACTTCTGAAGGAACTATCTTCTAATAAGAATATATTACCGCTGTAATTGCATAACAAACATAAAATCCAATTGAGACGCTCCTTCTTTTTGAAGTAAGTTAATAAAGAGAACACGCATAATGGGAATTTAGGGGGGATTGAGAAAAGAATGGACTCATTTATTTAATACTTTAGTGTACACACATACTATATTATATACAAAGGAAAAAAGATAAAAAAAAATGCACAAAATGCAAGCTTATGCGGGCTCTATATACCATGATTTCTTCCAGCCAACACAAAATTATCTGATGCTGTGATTGGTAAACGGAAAGCATCGTGTACGATAAAAAAACATATGTAAATTATATAATTGTATACATGTGTATAATTAAACATAAAAAATAATATATATACTTCCATACAAACAAAAATATATACACAATTTTGTTCAGTAAAAGTGTACAGTCAGAAGTATTCATGAAGGAATTAGTGTATTTTCTTGATGCCACCCAATCTCATGATGAGCTTTGGTAAGGAAACCACCGCTTTACCTAAAACACGGACCACTTATGACTAGATGTGAGCTGTGTCCAGCTCTCCTGATGGTAAGATACAGCTGTGGTCTGACCATGACCGGAACACGACAATATCATTATGGTGGTAGGAATAGGTAAGCTACCCGGACGAGATCCTCTACCACCAACGGTCTTGTTGGGAACTTGATTCAAATTAATTAAATGTTACTAATGTCAAGCTTATGCTCATGCCAAATATGAAAAAAACGTACATACCATATGAAATATACCAAATTTACCCCGAGCCACCCCTCTTAAGAATCGAACTCGAAGTGACGGATGACGGTTTGAGTACACAAGCAGCGTAAACATTTTGACGGTCGTCCACAAGACTATTTCTCGTTATTATATAGCTATCTGTTTTACTCGCAGGTTTACCCGGGTAATATAGTTATTTTATCCAAAATTTTTGTTTAGCGTTGTCGGTTGTCGAATTTGACGCGTGAGGTCCCGGGTTTGAGATTGTTGTTGTCTTATGACATTATTCAGTTTATCTGAAATGATGGGCTAATTGTTTTTTCAAAATTAAATAGATAAGAAAATGATTTAACATCAGAACTGCGCAATCTATTACATCAAATATAATAAAAATTACAACAATTAAATTTTACAATCTCTTTTTCATCTTAACCTTATCCCGTATTATATCGGGGTCGGCTACCTAATCTAAGGAATTTGGCTAGGACACCAGTTTTTACGCAAAACAGTCATTCTGACCTCTGCAACCAAATCTGCGAATTCAATGTCATGAAACCGGGCTTCCCTTACGATGTTCCTTCACCGCAAGAGCACTCAGAAAATGGGCATAGTTAGAAAAACTGATTGGTAAAACGGGGTTCGAACTTGGACTACCCGAATGGAAGTCGAAAGCGCGTACCGAATGCATTGTTTCAAAATGTTAAAATCTCAGTTCGTACAGTTTTCCTATTTGTCTTTTCTAATATAGTAAATGTTATTTACGTTAATACGTTGGCACGTATTAATTTTTATGTAATAATAGGTATGTTAAAAAATTTCAAGAATGCAGAGTAATGAGAACTGGAGTTAAATAATTTGGGTAATTTTACAGTAAAAATATGTCTATATCTTCCAGTTTCTCCGTGAATAATCTATAAAAATATACCAAAAATATATTGGTATTTTATGTTACCAATAAATACGATTTTTTTTCCGCAATT
Source organism: Lasaia peninsularis (assembly GCA_018236625.1). Lineage (NCBI taxonomy): Eukaryota > Metazoa > Arthropoda > Insecta > Lepidoptera > Riodinidae > Lasaia > Lasaia peninsularis. Next base: position 5,164 of record DVZL01005005.1, read on the forward strand.
TGGTACATAGTATAAATAAATTAATTAATATAATTTAAAATGGTTAATTCTTTAAAGTAAATAACGATTATTAGGTAACTATGTATTTTTCAGTTCTAAATGAAATTTGTGTATCGTTTAATCTTAATTTTCATTGCAATCTCTGAAAAAATTAAATGCAAGATTTACCATTAAAACAGGCTATTAGGTTTCGTTAATGGGTGCTTAAATTAAAAACAAAATCGACCCCAAAATGGCGTCCGCAATACACCAACCATTACTGTGTTTGTTCTATTAAAAGGGGCAATGGAAACAAACAAATCGAAAGCCCCTTTGTTTGGTTTGTACTCGAAGGGCATTTTGTGGGCGAATTCACCAAATATAATTGTATGTATGCAAAAATAATATTTTGTGACCTCATATTGAAAACTCATTTTCCATGTTCAGCTTGGAAAAGTACTTTTTTCTTCTGTCTTTATTATTTGCCTTGGTAAAAGCTCAGACGGAGACATAGTAAAATTTAAATTTCTCCTTACGTAAAATCTTTATTACTTCACTCAATGCTTATCCCAACGTTACTTTATGGAAGTAAGAGTTAGGTATATGAAAAACATCATGAAAGTATGGTAAATGCGGTCGAAATGCGTTCGCTCCGCTATATGTTTGTGGAGTAAGCCTCGCAGACCGTAATGGTTTGATCAGAGAAAGCGTGGGATTGAAATTGTCGACGTAAAAATAAGAAAGGTCATGTTCCGACGTTTCGGTCATGTAGAAAGAATGAAAGAAAGATTAATAAAATACTATGCGAATGCGAATGTGGCTGGATGTAAGTATCCGGGGAGACCTAGGTTGATATTCCACAACCAAATAGCTCGCGTATTATCCGAGAGTGAGAGAAATAAGCAGAAAGAATCGAGTGTCAAATATCACGATCGCTACATACCTGTCTAGCTTCATCTACATCTACATCATTCTCTTCATACATACACGCCGGTTTCGGAGACTCTTGACACCACCCTCGGATAATACGCGAGCTATAACAATGTATATAACTGGATTACTTCTTTAAAGTTTGTCGAAATTCAAATCTTCGATATTTCAAGCATAATCATAATATAGTAGAAAAACAAAGTAGGTTCCCATTCCTGTCTGTTTATATGTATGCTTTAGATCTATAAAACTGTCCAACGAATTTTGGTGTGGTTTTTTTAATAGATAGAGTTATTATATACGAGTATGTATATGAAATTCACAATATACCTGCTCAAAGCCGGGGCGAGTTTGTAGTTATTATAAACCAAGTTTGACGTGTTAGTATTAATATAGTTTTGGCTTTAAATTATCGATAATTTTGATCTTAATATAGAGAGGATTGAAATATTTTTGTTTATTAAAGCTAATTTTCCGATATATTATGTAAATTTAATCCAAAAAACTCCGCTGTCCGTCCGTCTATCTGTCTGTCACCGCACTTTGCCGGTTTTATCAAAAACTGAAATCACTTTATTTTTGTAGAACTATTTTTGATCAAAAATTTCGCTTCGTCACCGCCTTTGTACGTATTTAAATTAATTTCTACTTGCAAAAATGGTAACAACATTTTTACTATAATTTTAAAACAATAAGATTGATATAAAATCTATAAATTAGGTCGACAAGGGTTCCTATTAATATAACTTTCCGAATCACTCTCAATTTATTTTATCTTTTTTTTTAATTTTGGTATGTTTAATATTATCAAAGATATCATATATTCTACTCGAACATATGTAGTATACATAGAAATAATCGTTTTAATTATACCATTCATAACTCAAGAATGGCTATAATTTTTATGATATGTTTGTTTATGTACTTTTCTTTTTCTCGAATAGGATTAACAATTGAAACTTTAAAAATTGAGATCAAAAAATTATATAACATTGGGCAATACAAAATTTCGTCAAAACAGCTAGTAGAAAAAAAATAAGTCGAAATAAATATATTTACCGGCAACATAATCTAACGAAACTGTCAAATTATGTTATTATGGCAGCGTAGAGGGCGGTCTTGGATATCAAAATAATTAAATCCATTAAAAGGCGCGTGGCGGGCTTTGGCAGATAATTGGCAAGTTTGGTGGAGCTACTATAAATAGTACGGACTTTAATATTAATCAATACTTAAATATTTCTATCTTTATTTACCCGATACTTAGTTTTAACCGCAATGCTCTCGGTGGTCTAGTAGTTAGGGCTTCGGATTTTCATTTCGTTAGTCCAGGTTTAAACCCCACCGCGTACCAAAAACTTTTGCACTTATTATAGACAAACTTCTAACTTAGATACATTTTTAAGAGTTTTTATATTGATTTATTTATTTTGTTAGTTATATGTAGGAAGTTTCTTACATAATAAAATATGTCATAAAATATGTCTAGCTTCCTCCACATTCCTTACCCTCACCTTACAAGCACTATGGTTTCGGAAACTCTTGACACATTAGATAATACACGAGCGATTCAATCGATTATTCCAAAACAATTAAGTATGTGTTGAAAAATAATTTTTATGTTTAAATTGAACTTTTCTTAAATAAATATTGCCTTGTTTCTGTCCTTACAAATTCAATAAAATGGTCATAAAGTTGCAAAGTGTACCTATAAGTATCAGTCATAAAAACGTCTTCAGCCATTAACAGTGTTTTAAAACCTACAGTAATGTTAAAGTAATAAAATCTACAGCACGTTATATTCTAAACCTATCTGCGTAGTACCGCAACCGCAACTCCTAACCGCAGCGAGACACGGTCAACTCACCGGTGACATAGGGTAGGAAATAAAACAATAGAAAACATAGGACTGACCACAACCTTTTATAGTCTTCGAAGTAAGCCCGCAAAGACTGAATCACGTGTAATAAGATAATCGTGGAAAATCCAAATTAAAAAATGTTGACATTTATAATATAAGTGACAAGAAACTATATAAATTAGGAAATTTTGATATTTTGTTGAGGGATTATGGAATTAGATCTTTGCTTTTAGATTATTAAAAAAAACATAATTATGAAACTTTACATTTTTATTCAGGCAGTGTGGAATTAGAGCGTGGCCTATCCTCTAGCCTATAAAATGAGATTGATAACAAACAGGACGCTTAAGGTATTTTCTAGAGATTACACTCCTAGCAACGATATGTCCGGAATACTAAACATCTCATAGGGCTGGCTATCTCACTTTCACAAGGCTAGTTGATTTAATATTGTCCAGTTTAGAAAGAGTTAGCAATAATAAATATTTGGTCGTTGTCAGTGGAATCTCTAGATATTACTATTAGCTTCATGATCACAAGTCTTTTAAATAAACCATCAAACACTGTGCACTACATGTAAAGTAATAGTCATAAGATAATTTTAACATTATTGGAAATTACTCGTACTATTTTACTACTATTATTTACTTTTTTTAACATTTTTAATTTTAATTTAGTTCAGAAAGAGTAATTTTAGTTTAGAAAGAATAATTTAGTTTAGAAAGAGTTAGCAATAATAAATATTCGGTCGTTGTCAGTGGAATCTCTAGATATTACTATTATCTTCATGATCACAAGTCTTTTAAATAAACCATCAAACACTGTGCCCTAGGTACATGTAAAGTAATAGTCATAAGATAATTTTAAAATTACTCTAAATTACTCGTACTATTTCACTACTATTATTTATATATATATCATTACTTTTACTAATTATAAAAAAAATTGAAATGGGTATATCAGACATAAAGCCCGTTAATTAAAAATTGAGCCCCAAATCAAAAAACCTTACTTATTCTTGCCTTCATAAAAATCCTTTTAGAAGTTTCATCCATATGTTAAAAATAAATATCTTGCCCATATTCCCAAAGGGGTGGGTTCCCGGTGAGTCAACGATATTGGCCCATCCGTCCGTCGTCATATCAGACACAAAAACGATATGCCATGATATTCAGATAAATTGAAAAAGCTCATGGAATAAGTTGCCGACCCCAAGACCTTGTGCGTCAAAAACGGACACCGACCTCGGGCAAATTACTTAATATTTTGTTATTGTAAAACTTATAAATGACAGCCCTAAAAGGTAAATGAGATAAAAAGTCTTATCCCCGCATCAACCCCGAAAACGGAAGCGTACAAAAATACACGTAAAACTCAAGCACGAATATCGAATTACAATACATCTGCTTTTTGTGGAAATTTGTTGGAACGAGAACAGTAGAAAAATATTTTTACTTTCCAAGTATTATCGTACATAAAAATATCACTGGACATATTATTTACTGGAATTGGCCTTGCCTCAAAATAAGCAAAATTTACTGGTAATATGAATATAATGATATAGGAGACGAAAACTTTTATGGAACATTCCGCAATTTTCAAGGTAGAAAGCCAAAATTTGGTATGCCGACTATTTTTAGTTAGTTAAAAAGCAACATTTTTTTTGCAAATCTGCCCTCAACCCTTTATGGTAGGAGGCTAAAACTTAGTACACAGACTGCTTGTTACCAACAAAAAATACCTGCCTTATTATTTTTTGGAAATCTTCCCTCAGACTCTGAAAAAGAGATTATTAAATTGTATCCTCAAATGGAAAGACATGTAATATCTTTTTCAGTATCTTTTATATTCTAACTCAAGAAGGAAGATCGTGTTACCTTGAATTCAACACGAGGAAACCTGCCGACAGAAGCTAGTTTAATAGTTTTAAGAATTATTACAATATAATATTTATTCAGTTGCTTTAATGCTAATAATTCTACTATAATTATTATAGTAGAATTTGAATTATAAACTTAATAAATGTAATAATTATATTAATAATAGTATAAATATAATAAAATGAATTGTTCCGTGTCCCCTGGCAAAATAGATCATCTACCGTCCTACTAGACAAATAGTAAGGAGCGAGCGCAGGCTAATTAGGCCACTACTAACAAAACCACTGGTGGTAGAGTGCTTTGCAGTAACTCACCCGCATAAGAATCCACTGTTTTACATATTCCTACCGCCATAACCATAACCGCCTCGTTGGTCGAGTAGGTAAATGTCAAATACAAAATGTCAATAAATTAATTTAAAACAGGAATGTCAATGTCAAATAATTATACACACACTGGCCTTAAAGCCCGGCCACAGAAAAACAACCTACCCGCAATATCTATTGTGTCTATAGGCCACGGTTATCTCTTCCAATCAGGAAAGCCGTATGCTTGCTTGCTGTCTTATCCCAGAAAAAAACATCTAGACCCAGAACCCACCAGACCTGCTGCTCGTGTCGAGAATCGAATCAGTGCTCGTAGTTAATTAATGGGGTTAGGATTGTGTCCAAACCTCGAATAACAAGGATAATATTCAATTCAAGAAAATTGCCATTTTTTTGTTTATTTTTTTCCTTTTTGTTTTTTTTAATACACTAATACTATTCCAACCAAAGACCGATATAACGGCAGACATTTGTTAAACGGTGAACTTCAATCTTAGCGAGTCGATATAAAACTTTATCCTAACCTAACTTATAATTTAGATTGTTGAATGGATAAAAAAATCCAGGAAATTAATAGACTCTAATTAAATAATATCCTTTACCGTCTAATATTCCCTCATTAATTATAAACTTTCATCTCATAATGGTAGCCACGTGCCTCTTAACACGCCTCCTTTGTTCACGTCAAACAAAGCACCACTATTTTGTATAATCTGTCATATTACCAACGTTGCCATTCGAATTTCAACTTTAAGTGATGATTTTAAAGCGTATTTTTATAACACTATTTAAAATTGTGTTTAAGTATACTAGACGTCATGTGGAGCGTATTCCCGCCATTTCACCTGTCAAAAGTAATACGGTCACGTGACACACGGGAGTTTTTTTTTCGCGGCTTTCTATTGTTTGACGTTTACGTACATTTTGATGCCTACGTTTGTGATTTCAACAAGCGCAATAATACGAACTAAAAACTCGCCTGTGTATAAAATACGTAAAATGCAACAGATATTGCGTTTTAGCTAAGAAAACATAAGAGAGACAAGACGTAATGTGTCGTACATCAAAACCTTTTACATGTAGGTATTTATACCTACATGTTAAAGGTTTTGATGTTAATATCTTGATCTTAACTTTTGTTCCATACCTTAAGGTAGGGGGAAGATATCGCTGACTTGACGACAAGGCCACCCTTGTGTATCATTTTGTTTGTTTACTTTACTTTGTATATTGTCTCCTTAATAGTGCACTATTAAGAGTTATTCTATTCTATATTATGTTTGTCGGTCTATTACAGAATGCATTTTCGATGAGTGTGCTAAATAATTACAAGAGCTAATTAAACCATTCCCATTTCACCACCGGGATACAAGACGCGGGCGGTCGCTCCACCCTAATCGTGAATTCATTCCCTGCGAGTGTATTCCTCTTCAACCTTCAACAAAGCTATTCTTCATCTTCAACCGCATCGTCACTTAATATCAGGTGAGTCCATCTCACCCCATATTAAGTACCTGCAAATTATAAAATAAAACTTCTCTAGGCTTCTCTTTTTCATTAAATTTCCGCGAGAGGTCCATAAGCAAGTGAAAAGTAATATTCCACGTATTACGAACGCCAAATTTCATTGCGATCAGTATAGACCTAGCGTGAGTAACGTAGTAAAAGTGGAAAAAAAATATTTCAACTTCATTGCGATGTTAAGGTAAATTATTTTTTGTTTATGTTCATATTTCAAAAAAGTACTGAACCAATTGCCTTTCAAATTATATAGGACTACCTCTGAAAGATAACTAATTATTCGAAAGATTCATCAAAAAGTTAAAAAAACATAGATGAATAGAGAATCTCATCCTTTTTTAAGATGGTTTGTTAGTAACAAAAATGATAGCAGACAATCGTCATACGTTTACACAAATATCAAAAAGTCTTTCACAATTAAAAGGCATTTTAACAAAGCAATCTTTTTTCCTTTCAAGATTTAAAAAAAAGTTTTGAACACAGCCAATGTTCACAGTTCAACACATTAAAACCTCATTAGTAATGTATTTAAGCTGCGTTGTTTTTTCTTTAGCTGAGTCCTACAGTCAGATGGAAAAGTCTTCTTTACATAAAATCAAAAGCCCAACAAGTAGATAAGCAGATAATAAAATAAATGCTATAATGGCAGAAAGGAGGCAAGGTAGTGATACCAATATGGTGAATGCGAAAGCGACCCCATCTCGTTCCTAGCCGGGCGGCGGGTCGGTCATCGTGAGGTTTTTAGTCGGTAG